>PVKV010008314.1:66728-88889 GCA_004027835.1 Alouatta palliata
AAGCAAATGGAGAGCAAAAAAAAAAAAAAGCAGGAGTTAGAATCCTACTCTCTGATAAAATGGACTTTAAATCCACAAAGATCAAAAGAGACAAAGAAGGACATAACATAATGGTAAAAGAATCAATGCAACAAGAAGAGCTAACAGTCCTAAATATATATGCACCCAATATAGGAACACCCAGGTATATAAAGCAAGTTCTTAATGACCTACAAAGAGACTTAGGACTCTCACACAATAATAGTGGGAGACTTTAACACTCCACTGTCAATATTAGAAAGATCAGCAAGACAGAAAATTAACAAGGATATCCAGGACTTGAACCCCAGATATGGAACAAGTAGATCTAATAAACATCTACAGAAATCTCCACCCCAAATCCACAAAATATGCATTCTTCTCAGCACCACATTGCACCTAGTCTAAAATTGACCACATAATCGGAAGTAAATCACTCCTTAGCAAATGTAAAAGAACGGAATCATAACAAACAGTCTCTCAGAACACAGGACAATCAAATTAGAACTCAGAATTCAGAAAGTAACTCACAACCGCACAACTTCATGGAAACTGAACAACCTGTTCCTGAATGTTGACTGGATAAACAATGAAATGAAGGCAGAAATAAAGATATTCTTTGAAACCAGTGAGAATGAAGACACAACATACCAGAATCTCTGGGACACATTTAAAGCAGTGTCTAGAGGGAAATTTATAGCAATAAATGTGCACTAGAAAAGTGAGGAAAGATCTAAAATCAACACCCTATCATCAAAATTGAAAGAGCTAGAGGAACAAGATCAAAAAATCTCAAAAGCTAGCAGAAGACAAGAAATAACTAAGATCAGAGCATAACTGAAGGAGATAGAGACACAAAAACTCTTCAAAAAATCAGTAAATCCAGGAGCTGGTTTTTTGAAAAGATCAACAAAATAGACAGACCACTAGCCAGATTAATAAAAAAGAAAAGGGAGAAGAAGCAAATAGATGCAATAAAAAATGAAAAAGGGGATATCACCACCGATTCCACAGAAATTCAAACCATCATCAGAGATTATTACAAACAACTCTATGCACATCAACTAGTAAACCTGGAAGAAATGGATAAACTCCTGGACACTTGCATCCTCCCAAGCCTAAACCAGGAAGAAGTCGAAACCTTGAACAGACCAATAACAAGTGCTGAAGTTGAGGCAGCAATTAATAGCCTATCCACCAAAAAAAGTCCAGGTCAAGATGGGTTCACAGCCAAATTCTACCAGATGTACAAAGAGGAGCTGGTTCCATTTCTTCTGAAACTATTCCCAACAATCCAAAAAGAGGGAATCCTTCCCAAATCATTTTATGAGTACAACATCATCATGATACCAAAACCCGGCAGAGACTCAGCAAGAAAAGAAAACTTCAGGCCAATATCCTTGATGAACATAGATGCAAAAATCTTCAATAAAATACTGGCAAACTGACTGCAATAGCACATCAAAAAAGCTTATCCATCATGATCAAGTGGGCTTCATCCCAGGGATGCAAGTCTGGTTCAACATACAGAAGTCTATAAATGTAATCTACCACATAAACAGAACCAAAGACAAAAACCACTTGATTATCTCAATAGATGCAGAGAAGGCCTTTAACAAAATTCAACAGCCCTTTATGCTAAAAACTCTCAATAAACTAGATATCAAAAGAACATACCTTAAAATAATAAAAGCTATTTATGACAAACCTACAGGCAATATCATACTGAATGGGCAAAAGCTGGAAGCATTCCCTTTGAAATCGCAGCAGACAAGGATGCCCTCTGTCACCACTCCTATTCAATATAGTATTGGCAGTTCTAGCCAGAGCAATTAGGCAAGAAAAAGAAATACAAGGTATTCAAATAGGAAAGGAGGAAGTCAAATTGTCTCTATTTGCAGACGACATGATTGTATATTTAGAAGACCTCATTGTCTCAGCCCCAAATCTCCTGAAACTGATAAGCAACTTCAGCAAAGTCTCAGGCTACAAAATCAATGTGCAAAGATCACAAGCATTCCTATACACCAATAACAGACTTAAAGAGAGCCAAACCAAGAACAAACTGCCATTCACAATTGCTACAAAGATAATAAAATACCTAGGAATACAACTAACAAAAGGATGTAAAGGACCTCTTCAAGGAGGACTACAAACCGCTGCTCAACGAAATAAGAGAGGACACAAACAGATGGAGAAATATTCCATGCTCATGGTTAGGAAGAATCAATATCATGAAAGTGGCCATACTGCCCAAAATAATTTATAGAGTCAACACTATCCCCATCGAACTACCAATGACCTTCTTCACAGAACTGGAAAAAACCACCTTAACCTTCATATGGAACCAAAAGAGAGCCCACATAGCCAGGACAATCCTAAGCAAAAAGAACAAAGCTGGAGGCATCACGCTACCTGATTTCAAACTGTACTACAAGGCTACAGTAATCAAAACAGCATGGTACTGGTGCCAATACAGAGATATAGACCAATGGAACCGAATAGAGGCCTTGGAGGCAAGGCCATACATCTACAACCATCTGATCTTTGACAAACCTGACAAAAACAAGCAATGGGGAAAAGATTTGCTGTTCAATAAATGGTGTTGGGAAAACTGGCTAGCAGTGTGCAGAAAGCAGAAACTGGACTCCTTCCTGACGCCTTACACTAAAATGAACTCCAGATGGATTAAAGACTTAAACATAAGACCTAACACCATAAAAACTCTAGAAGAAAACCTAGGCAAAACCATTCAGGGCATAGACATAGACTAGGACTTCATGACTAAAACACCAAAAGCATTGGCAACAAAAGCCGAAATAGGCAAATGGGACCTAATTAAACTTCAGAGCTTCTGTACAGCAAAAGAAACAATCATTAGAGTGAACTGGCAACCAACAGAATGGGAAAAAATTTTTGCAATCTACCCATATGACAAAGGGCTAATATCCACAATCACAAAGAACTAAAACAGATTTACAAGAAAACAAACAAACAAATCCATCCAAAAGTGGGTGAAGGATATGAAGAGACACTTTTCAAAAGAAGATGTAGATGAGGCCAACAAACATATGAAAAAATGCTCATCATCACTGATTATTAGAGAAATGCAAATCAAAACCACATTGAGGTACCACCTCATGCCAGTTAGAATGGTGATCATTAAAAAATCTGGAGACAACAGATGCTGGAGAGGATGTGGAGAAATAAGAACACTTTTACACTGTTGGTGGTGGTCTAAACTAGTTCAGCCATTGTGGAAGACAGTGTAGTGCTTCCTCAAGGACCTAGAAACAGACATTCCATTTGACTCAGTAATCTCATTAGTGGGTATATACCCAAAGGATTATAAATCATTCTTTTATAAAGACACATGCACATGTATATTCATTGCGGCACTGTTTACAATAGCAAAGACCTGGAACCAACCCAAATGCCCATTAACGATAGACTGAACAAGGAAAATGTGGCACATATACACCATGGAATACTATGCAGCCATAAAAAATGATGAGTTCATGTCCTTTGTAGGGACATGGTTGAATCTGGAAACCATCATTCTCAGCAAACTGACACAAGAACAGAAAATCAAACACCGCATGTTCTCGTTCATAGGCAGATGTTGAACAGTGAGAACACAGGGACGCAGGGAGGGGAGTATCACACACTGGGGTCTGTTGGTGGGAGGGAAGGGAGGAACAGCAGCATGGGGTGGGGAGTTGGGGAGGGATAACATGGGGAGAAATGCCAGATATAGGTGACAGGGGGATGGAAGCTGCCAGCCACATTGCCATGTGTGTACCTATGCAACAATCCTGCATGATCTGCCCATGTACCCCAGAACCTAAAGTATAATAAAAAAAAAAAAAAAGAAAAAACAACAACAAAAAAGAAATATGGCTGGCACACTATTACCCTTCAGGATTTTGAAGGCATTTCTTCAGTGTTTATTGTTTCTGGTGTTGCTGTTTATAGTCATTTCAAATCTTGTTCATGTATGTCACTTTATTTATTTATTTTTTTCTTTCTGAAATTGGTAGAATCTTTTCTTTGTCTTCAGTGTTCTGAAAGTTTATAATGATGTGCATTGGCATAGGCTTATTTTCATTTGTGTGTGTGTGTGTGTGTGTGTGTGTGTGTGTGAGATGAGTTGGGCTTTCCATGAGGTATTATAATTCAAATGCTTGTTTTCTTCAATTCTGGAAATTTTGCTTCAGCTGTATCATTAGTAAGTTTCTGTTCTTTCCTTACAGATCTTTTTGTTCCAAATGTTAGACATACTGAACTGTACTTTTAAAAATTCCTCCTATTTTTCATCTCTTTAACTTCCTGTTCTACTTCTGAGAGATTTCTTCAACTTTATCTCACATATTTGCTGTTGTGTTTTTCCTTTCTGTTATTATGCTTTTAATCATGCTCCATTAATGTAATATCTTCTCTAATTTTTCTGAGATTAATGGTAGATAGTTTATAGTTTTTGTTTTCCTCCTCACGGTTTTTTCTGTCAAGCTGCAGGAAGTATTTTTTTTTCCTGTTTGTTGGTTTTGTTTCTAGCTTTCATTTTAGAAGTCTTTCCCAATATCTGGTGTTTCTGCTCATAATTTAGAAGAATGAAAAAATCAGATTGACTGTTCTAATTGTATAGGTAGAGGCTGGCTGCAACATGGAGCTTTACTGTTGGATGATTTGGGAGAGTCTTACGCTGAGGACCATCCATGTCATTATCTTCAGCTATTTTCACTTAATCTAATTACAGTCTCCAGCAAATTGTGAGGGTAAGATCCTGCTTCCAGCATTCTGGGATTGGAGTCGGGTGGGGAAAGACGCTGAGATTTTCTACTGAAAGATGCTGAAATTTAGCATTCACATATTTAATTCTTTTCTTTTTTATAAAACACTATACCCATTTTCTCGTGTATATTTAATCTCTCTCTTCCCCATCTCTGTCTGTATCTGAAGTGAATAGTTTTCATATTTTTTTCTATATTTTATTTTTTAGAGAACTTTTAGGTTCATAGCAAAATTGAGCAAAATGTGCATACAGAGAGTTCCCATATACCTCTCAACCTCACACATTCACAGCTTCATTCCTTATCAACATTCTTCCTCAGAGTCATTTTCGTTACAATCAATGAACCTGGCACATAATTGTCACCCACAGTTCATAGTTTACATAGGGTTCACTCTTGATGGTGTACATTCTATGGGGTTTGTCAAATGTATCATTACATATATCCACCATTATTATAGCATACAGAATTGTTTTGCTGCCCTAAAAAACCCTCTGTGCCCTACCTATTCCATCATTTTCAACACATATTTAAGCTCCCTCTATTAAAAACAAATCTTATATAATTCTGAAAGTCTGCCCCTGTATCTCTCTTCTCTTTCACAGGCAATTTTCTTCTTTTCCTCACTCTCATCAACCTGCTTAGTCCACCATTCAGCACTACTTCTTTTATTTTTCTTTTAAAAAAGTTTAAAAACTGACATGTAATAATTGTACATATTCATGGGGTACAAAATGATATTTTGATACATGTATATAGTTTGCAATGATTAAATCAGGGTGATCATTACATTATCACCTCAAATATTTATTATTTCATTGTATTGAGAACTTCAAAATCCTCTCCTAGCTATTTGGAAAAATTCGATAGATTATTGTTAACTACAGTCATCCTACAGTCCTACAGTGCTATAAGAACACTATAACTTATTCCTTCTATCCATCTGTAATCTTGTATTCACTACCCAACTTCTCCTTATCCTCTGCTATCCACTATCCTCCTCACAATGAGATATCATCTTACCAGTGTTAGAATGGCTATTTAAAAAAGACAAAAAATAACAAATGCTGGTAAGGCTATGGAGACAAAGGAACTCTTACACACTGTTGATGGGAATATAAATTAATACAGCCATATGAAAATCAGTATGGAGATTCCTCAAGAAACTAGAAATAGAACTACTCTGTGATCCAGTAATCCAACTACTAGGTATTTAACCAAAGGAAAGAAAGTCAGTGTATTGAAGAGGTGGCTGCACCCCATGCTTATTGCAGCTCTATTCACATAGCCAGGATTTGGAATCAACCTGAGTTCATCAGCAGATGAATGGATAAAGAAAAGGTGGCATATATACACAATTGCCATAAAAATAATGGAATCTTGTCATTCATGGCAACACAGATGATCCTGGAGGACATTATGTCAAGGGAAATAAGCCAGACAGAGAAAGATAAATACCACAAGTTCTCACTCATGTGGGAGATAAAAAGTTGAGCTGTTTTGATAGCTAGAAATATCTGTAGCTAAGGTCATTTCTGTGTCGCAAAATACAAAATGGACTTTTTTTTTATTACAATCTTTCTTGGCCTTTCATGAGCATCTAACATTCTGTTTCTTTGATTTCAGCCTTCTGGTTTTTGTTGTATCTGTTACACAACTCCCTTTTTGCCTCCTTTACAGGATAATTCTCCCATAATCATTCATTAACTCAGAATGAGCAAGATTCAGTGCTGACTGTCTTTTCCCCCTTGTTTTATACTCTCCCAAGGCAGTCTTATCAGTGCTCCTTGCTTTAATCAGCACCTATATGAAGACAATTTACCAAATTACAACCCTGACCTGGTATTATGGACTACATTTTGTGTCTTCCCCAAATTCATGTGTTAAAGCCCTTATATTCTAGTATGACTATATTTCCAGTTAGAGCCTTTAAGGAAGGTTAAATGAGGTTTTAAGTGTGAGATCATGATCTGATAGGATTACTGTTCTTATAAGAAGTGACACCAGAAAGCTGTCCCTCTCTCTGTCATTCTGTACACACACAGAGAAAAGGCCATGTGAGGACACATCATGAAAGTGGCCGTCTACAAGCCAGAAAGGGAGCCTTTATTAGAAACCAAATTTGCCCTCAAACCTTGATTATGAACTTCTGGGCTCGAGAGCTGTGGGGAAAAGCAATATCTGTATTTTAAGCCATCCAGTCTATGGTATTTTGTTATGGTAGCCTGAGCAGACCAACAAACCTGGTCATAAAATGGGGCAAAGAGCATTTATTCAGATGTCAGCTTTTTCATTTGTATCCTTAAAAGGTCCCTATAACTACCTAAAACTCAAACTCATGATCTTTTTTTTTTCAACTTTAAGTTCTAGGGTACATGTGCAGGATGTGAAGTTTTGTTACATGGGTAAACATGTACCATGGTGGTTGCTGCACAAATCAACCTATCACCTTGGTATGAAGCCCAGCATCCATTAGCTATTGTTCCTGATGCTCTCCCTCCCAGCACCCCCAACAGGCCCCAATGTGTGTTGTTCCCCACAACGTGTCCATGTGTTCTCATCGTTCAACTCCGTTAGCCTCAGCAAACTGACATAGGAAAAGAAAACCAAACATGGCATGTTTGCACTTACAAGTGGGGGGTGAACATTGAGAACAAATTCACGATCTTACATATTGCTGTTCATTCTCAATTTGCAAAACCTGATTTCTTTCCGATATTCTTTTTCTCTGTTAATGAAACTCCCTTCTGTAATCTGAGTCATAGCCCTAGGAGTCATTTTTGATACCTACCTCTTTTCTTCACACCACATTGCATCCATTATTCCACTGACCCATTATCTTTTACCTTCTTAAGATTTAAAAAAATCTGTCCACATTTCTCCTTCTCCATTTCAAACATGGTCCCATCATTTATTTGATGTGGAAGTCTCCTAACTGATCTCTTTGTATCCATTCTTGCTTCCTTACAACCAGTTTTCTCTTGGAGCTGTGGGGACAGTTTTAAAATGTCAAACTAACCAGGCTTGGTGGCTCATGCCTGAAATCCCAGAACTCTTAGAGGCTGAAGCAGGCAGATCGTTTGAGTTCAGGAGTTTGAAACCAGCCTGGGCAACATGCAAAAATCTTGTCTCTACAAAAAATACAAAAATTAGCCTAGCATGGTGGTGCATGCCTGTGATCCCAGCTACTTGGGAGGCTGAGGTGGGAGGATCACTTGAAAAGGTCGAGGTTACAGTGAGCCTTGATTGCACCACTGCACTCCAGCCTGTGCCACAGAGTGAGACTCTGTCTCAAGTAAGTAAGTAAGTAAATAAATAAATCAAACTCATCAAATACTTTAATTCAGAGGCAGTGACACTCCAGGAAACCAGGAGCCTGGATATCATAGCCATCAGTCACCAGGGCACTCCACAGACCGAGGCATGCTGAATCATTATAAATAGGAATATGCATTAATCCAAAGCAGGAAGACTGGCAATTTGAAGACCTAGCTACTTCTGAAGCGCAGGCCATACAGTAGTAAATCTTACTCCTTGGACCAAAAAGAAGAAAGCAGAACAGGGAGTTTGTTGTTACCAAGGTTGATTGAACTATTTGTTGAAGAAGAAGAAACCCTCTGAAACAAAGTCAACTTGTTCCTGTGTCTGTGGTTCAGAGACTCACCTGAGGGGTAAGTCTGTGAAAAGAGATAATAGCTTATTCACTCCCAGGTCGAGCAACTACAAAAGATAGTAAACAACTAGCGTAAATGAGTGTCATATGGAAGAAAAATTTCTGAAGCTGAATCTCACGTTTCAGGTGTTCCAGCATTGTATTTCCCACAGTAAGAATTATAATGACCAGGAGAAGTGAGGCCGAGTCCTTTTAGATGCAAAATAAGATGCAGATAAGATTTCTGTAGCTAAGTCAGTCGTTTCTTCATTTTGGGAACCATAAGTGGGAGAACAGTTGAATTAGCAGAAGAAGCTACAGGAATGGACTGAGAAAGTAGATACTAGCACTATGCCACAAAGTGAAAAGCAAATTCCTTTTCAGCAGCAACCATCTCAAAATGTGTATTTGTGGAAATCCAGGGTTCATACACAGCAAATTTCTGAACTTCAGAAGTTCAGAATAACTTTGATGATAATTCCTTCAATGGAAATTGACAGGAAATACTATCTGTACTAATACATATAAGCAGTAATTTAAGGGAAAAAATCTAAATATTATGTCTCATAGAGAAATAACAAAGCAGTTGAATTTAGATGAAGAGGCTGAATAACTGAGAGTTGACAGAGAAGAAATGAATGAAAATATTTCTGAAGGTATAGTCATTCTCAAGGGATAGTCATTCTCAATTTCAGTACAGTATCCTTTACAAATAATGTCTCCAAGACAATCAAACTCAAAATAGCAAAATTATAGTAGAGCCCTTAAATATGGATCTAGAGACTATAATGATATCTGTAGCCCAAATGATTGCACTTGTCAACGTGGAGGGGAGGAAAACAGAGGGAACACCAAAAAAAAAAAAGACTCTCCACAATTTAGTGGTGATGGTGGCAATGATGATGTTGAAGTTAAATGCAAAAGCTGGCATTAGCAAATATATTGCCATTTGAGAGATGGAGATTTTGAATGTGATACTCAACTATGCAAGTTAAAATCTGACACAACTTGGGATAAAGGAATTATGTTTTATTGGTTCTCAGCAGCTATGTAAGTCAGTTATCTGAAAAAATAAAATAAAAATAATAAAATAAAGATACAGTATTTTGCAGAAAATAGTCACCAAAAAGTCCTTGAATATAGAATCATTGGACAAGATGCCATGTGACATTGCATTATTTGCAATTTGATGTAATGCCTGGATTAAATCTGGATAGGAGACATAGAAGACAAGGCAAGTGAAGCTGGCATTGAGCAACAGAGATAGGAGAAAAGGAGGAAGAATATAAAAAATAAAGATCCACCAGACAGTAAAAAGGGATAAAGTATGTGAGTTCAGTGATGAGACTTAGGAAGAAGTACAAAGTTTAAACTTTTGAGAATGACAAGTAACAGCCCAGACCTTAATCTGATCATTGCTGAGCTTAGAAGTTGGAATTTTAGTTTTTTTTACACAGGTGCCATCTTAGCTCACTGCAAACTTTCTCCCAGATTCAAACAATTCTCCATGCCTCAGCTTCCCGAGTACCTGGGATTACAGGTATGTACCACCACACCCAGCTGATTTTTGTATTTTTTGTAGAGCTGGGATTTCACAGTGTTGGCTAGGCTGGTCTCAAACTCCTGGGCTCAAGTGATTCTTCCACCTTGGCCTCTCAAAGTGTGGAGATTGCTGGGCGCGGTGGCTCACACCTGTAATTCCAGCACTTTGGGAGACAAGGTGGGCAGATCACTTGAGGTCAGGAGTTTGAGACCAGCCTGGTCAACATGGAAGAACCCCATTTCTACTAAAAATACAAAAATTAGGCAGATGTGACGGTGCCCACCTGTAATCCTAGCTACTTGGGAGGCTGAGGTAGGAGAATCACTTGAACCTGGGAGGTGGAGGTTGCAGTGAGCTGAGATAGCACCACTGTTCTCCAGCCTGGGCAACAGAGTGAGACTTTGTTTCAAAAAACCAAAACAAAACCAAGTGTGGAGATGACAGGCATGAGCCATTCACCTGGCAGTGGAATATTAATTCTAATGCCAGAAAACTATACTGTAAAAGAAAAAATTGTTTCTACATCAGAGAAAGAGAAAAAGAAAAAGAGAGAGAGGGGGAAAGGACAAACATGAGCCTCTATTAAAAAATCATTAATTCTTCTGATTCTGAAAAACAAAAATATCCTATGATATATGAAATTATAATTACAGCTTCAGAAAAACTAAAGAAAAAGGTGAGGAAAAAGCAGAATATGGCTGGTTTGATGAGTGTTCCAAAAATGATGGCTGAGCTAAAACGTATTTTCAAAGGATTGAAGATCAGAATTAGCACATATCTAAAAACCTTTACAAGAAAAGTGAGGGAGATTGTTTTTCATACTATACTTTTGTTGATAATCTAGCTGTGTTTTTCATTCATGAATTCCTGATGAGCAAAGGAACAGAACCAATGTAGAAGAATTGATGGTTGACTCTAAGTTCGGGGAGAAGAATACAGAGAAAATGACTGAAAATGCTGGAAAGATGCTTCAATGGGAGAATGTACTTTGTAATTAACATTCAGTAAGCATACTGCCATACTTTAGTGACTTCCTTTCATTTATTACTGAAGACATTGAAGACGAACAGCATGACATTAATTAATTTAAAATGGAATGTTCTTATTTGTATACAGATTTTTCTCTGGGAAAAAAATTGATTTAAGAGAAAATCAGTAATGTGCCCTTGAGGTAGAAGTAGGTGTGTTTGCAAGAAGCAGGCTCATACTCTTTGAGAAAAAAAGAAAAATAGCTGCAACCATTTTCAAATAAATTAAAATTTTATGAAGATTTTAGTTCTTCATTGGTTAAAGAATGATGAAATAATGAATATTCAGGAGATTTATAATCTGTAAACATTCAAAGAATTCTTTTTGATTGATTGAATAATCATGTAAAGAATACTATTTAAAAATACTCTAGGAATTTTCATTGCTCTTAAAATAAAACCAAACATGTTTAACATGGCCTCTAATGCCAAACTTAGCTGGTATCTACTTTCTCTGCATCCTCTCTCTCACTCAGTCACTCTTTTTCTCACATTTCTCTCTCCTACTTTCTGTCTACTTTCTACTCTGTTCCTCAGTATGATTATCTCCTTGTCACTAAAGTTCATTCTGTCTTCCTAGATGATGTCCCTTCCTCACAGCCAATCTTGCTTTCACCTCATCCATCTATTCTTCACTGAGATTGTAGATCAAACTTCACTTCTTCTAAGAATCCGTTACTGGCCTCTTGTCTTGGGTCAGAGGTTTTAAGAGCCTTTCTTCTAAGAGCCTTTCTTTGTTAGCACTTATCACAATTACAGTATATTTAAAAATGTGTCATACCTGTAAGTCATGCCCATCTCTCCCATGTCATAGCCATTTAAATTGCGTCATAGCCATTTCTGTTGTGTCATACCAATGAGTCCTACTCTTAAGTCATACTCATCTCTTTCACGTCAGCTCCAAGAAGACTGGGACTTTGTCAGTGTTTTTAATGAGCAATTTATTTTCAGTGCCTTATACCATCCCTACACAAACTATGTACTTAATCTTCTTTGATAAAATTAATAAAATGAATCCAAATTAGATATGTATAATGAGTGTCTGCCTCATTAATATTTCAGTAGTTGTTTATTATTGTGTTGGGTAAAGGCTGTGTAAAAGGAATTCCTGCTGCTTGATTGCTTTGAACTGGGGCATTGGTCTTTTCCTGCCTTTGGACTTGAACTGAAATATTGGTTTCTGACCCTGACAGCTTTAAGACTGGAACTTGCACCGTTGGTTCTCCTGTTTCTCAGGCCCTTGGACTTGGCCTGGAACTACACCATCCATGCTGTTGAGTTTCTGGCTTGCCAACTACAGATTTTGTGAGTTCTCATCTTCTATAATTGCATCGGCCAATTCCTTATAATCTTTCTCTCACTCTCTCTCCCCTCTCTCTCTACACACACACATACATATGTAGATATATGTTTACCTATATATGTATATATGCATCTCAGTTATATACTTGTATCTCCTATTGGTTCTGTTTTTCTGGATAACTCTAATAAAATAATTATTTAAATTAAGTGAAAACAGAGTAAACAAGAATATTGCTGTTAGCACAAATGGAATCATGGCCTCAGATGATTTATGTTGGTGGGACTAGTAATTATTCTCTTTGTGTGTTGTCTAAATGAAGGAAGGCCATTTGTGAATCAAACTGCAGTCATGCTTTTCTAATAATGGTGGTTTCGTTACCATCTGAAGGATAGCATTCATGGGTAGGCTCTGTGGAAAGGACTGGTGCTTGTACACACTAATAAAATAGTTATTTCACTAGCACTTTCTCTTGAAACACAAACGGCACGTGCATACACAAATGTACTCACACACAGAGATTCTCTTTTTTAGCCAGTAACGCTTGCTTTCTAATTCAAACAACAATTAGCACTCCTGCACTGGAATAGGCATTATAAGGTACTATATGCCTTCTGCGGATATAAACCATCTTTTTCATCTTTGTATCTCTAAACTCTAATAGACTGCTTGGCCCATAACATGCACCAAAATATGTTGTATGATGAATGGACTTAATGAATAAATAAATGCATAGAATGCACATAGTTCACTCAAGGAGTTTTGACCATTGAGAATACTATATGTGTTTGAATACTTGAAATTTGTGCCATTAGTGATATTTCTTTCCTGATAAGTAGAGTAGTATTTAATAAGAAGGGAAGGATTTTGCCCAAAACATTGCTGTTCTGGAGACTGCAATAAAGTTGCATGAAGCCTCAGAAAAGAACCAGACAGACCATCATCATATTAAAATTTTGAAGAAGCTTTAGAGGAGAGCATCAGTGTTTTAGCAAAGCAAATGATCATTTATCATTCGGAGGCACTTATTAACTGCAGTATTGGAAACAAATTTGATAGAATATGAAAAACTATGGCATTTTTTGTTTCCTTGGCAGGAAAAGCTCAAATGAAGTTTCTGTTAATTGTTTGAGGGTATTAAGAAATGCATCTTAAAAAATACTTTTAGCAGGAAAGCTGTGATGGCACACTTGAGAAGGAGGAAGCCCACAGCTGATAGTGATGCATGACTATTTACCATAGCAACCTAATCCAATTTAGCTGCTTCATCAGAAAATTTGAAAGGCAAGTGTTTGTTAATTAAATGATCTCCCAGTATAAATCTATATAAATCTATAGCAAATTCTGCCAGAGAGATTATGGAGGATTTTGGTTCTGGTTGCTGATCTGAGTTAGAGTTAAATTTATTGGAATTTCTTTTTCAGGCCCCCAAATTATAATTTATTCTACTAAGTTATGTTTTCTGTCAAATGTAAGGATATATATTTTACTATGGGTTATTAAAAGCTAGGAAACTGTGTACCTAATTTTCCAATCTTATTTCATAAATACGTAACATTTCTTTTCCTGTAAACTGAGATTTTCAGGCCAGAAATTGCTCAATTTTAATAGATACTCTAGCAATTTATTTTTTTCTTAATTACATAGTTTTGTATCTGGTTTTTAAGCCTGAATATGCGAATGCTTCATGATTGTTCAATTCATATTTGAATACTTTCTCTCAGTATTGCTTCTCCTTATGATGCTGCAGTTTTGAATGATCATCTGTATGGATAAATGGCTGGTGAGAGATCCCACTTCATTCTCTGCATGAATAAGAGATCTTACCACAGCTTTGTGGAACAAACCTTGGGATGGGGATAGAGAAAATCATGTAGGGAGAAGAGGAGACAAATCGTTGCCATTACCCAAACAGATATATGCTGGATTCCTGCTACCATATTTTCTGGAAAGTATAACTTAGGGGGCTGTTATGGCCTAAATTCTCTTCTCCTCCCTCTGAATTCATATATTGGAAAGCCTAATCCTTAGTACCTCAGAATGTGCCTTTATTTAGACATAGGGTCTTTAAAGGGGCAATTAGGTTGGAATGAGGCTTTTATAGTGGGACCTAATTCAATCTAACTGGTGTCCTTATAAGAAGCAGAAATTTGGACACGCAAATCAGTACGAGGAAAGAGTGTACACAGAGAAATGATTATGGGAAGTGACACGAGGTTGGCCATCTACAAGCCAAGGAGAGAGGCCTCAGAGGAAACCAAACCTGATGACGCCTTGATCTGGCCCCTCCTAAGCCTCCAGAACTGTGAGAAAATAAACCTCTGTTATTTAAGCTACCCAGTCTGCACTATTTTGTTCTGGCAGCTTTAGCAGACTAATACAGGGAGGTAGAAGAATCTTCATGGACTATGTTATGCCAGATGGTATGAGGGGCTCCTTGTAGGCATTCACCTCAGCACATTTTGGCATGACTTTCAAGCAGTGTAGAAAGATGTCTGAGATAGTGGGAAAGAACTTAATCTCTGGGAGATGAGTATAAACTTACAGGTTGAATTGTGTTCCTCTAAAAATATATGTTGAAATCCTAACACCTTATGCCTCAGAACTGAAAAGAGGATCATTGCAGATGTAGTCAAGTTAAGATGAAGTCATTACTGTGAGTTTTAATCCAGTATGACTGGTTTCCTTAGAAATTTGGATGTGGACATGTATAAAAGAATGCCATGTGAAGATAAAGGGAGAAATGGGGGTGATGTTTCCACCAGCCCAGGAATGCCAGAGATTGGCAGCAAACAACCGGAAGTTTGGAGAGAGGCATGGAACAGATTCTTCCTCACGGCCCTTTGAAAGAACCAACCCTGAAACAGCCCTTTGAAAGAACACCTTGATTTTTACTTCTGGTTGTTAGACTGTGAAGCAGTAAGTTTCTTTTGTTTAAGCCACTCAGTTTCTGGTACTTCACTACAGCAGCTCTAGGGAATCAATACGTGCCTTAGTTCCTTTTTCCTTCATATTCGAGAAATAAGGATTTCTGAATCCTAACTGGCAATCATACAGTCTTTATAAGGTTCTCTGAGCATTACTTACCATTGCTATTCTAAATAACTTTCCTCTTCTCTTTTGTTCTGCTTGTTATATTATCAGCCAACAGTCTACCAGAAAGGTCATTTGTGATGGATTCCCCAGCTTTTATTTCTGCATACTCAAAGAGTTGCTGGGCAGATTAAAAAATATGTTGCTCATTTCAGCATTTACTTAATCTTAATTTTTGCTCTATTTTATTTTTTCTTCCTTCTGATCTTCCATCTTTCTCTTTTCATCTAAATACTTTTTTCTCTTACTGGTTTTTATTATTTGTCACACTTATTTTTATAAATAAAATGAATGCACAATAATTTTTATTAATTTTGCTCTTCCTTCAAACTATAGGCCCAAATAATTTACTTCTCTTCAAACATAAACTTCTATTCAAGAGCAAAGTTCTTTATTTCTTTTTCTTTTTTTCTTTCTTCCTTCCTTTTTTTTTTTTTTGTTGAGATGGACTCTCGCTCTTGTGCCCAGGCTGGACTGCAATGGCGCAGTCTCAGCTCACTGCAACCTCCTCCTCCAGGGTTTAAGCGATTCTCCTGCCTCAGCCTCCCAAGTAGCTGGGAAAACAGGCGCCTGCCACTATGCCCGGCTAATTTTTGTAGTTTTAGTAGAGATGGGGTTTCACTGTGTTGGCCAGGCAGGTCTCAAACTCCTGACCTCAGGTGATCCGCACGCCTTGGCCTCTCAAAGTGCTGGGATTACAGAGGTGAGCCACTGCACCCCTCCAAGAGCTGAAACTTCTTTAAATGTCTAAGATTCTTCTCACCAAGTTCTTTCCTAAACTTTACCTCTTAATCCAACTGGGCTTCATTCTTGCACCCTATTCTCACCTGGAAAGTGCTCTTGTAGATCTTACCAAGTTGAATTGACCTTTTGAAGTGCTCATCTTACTTATATCTCTGTATTGTTGAAAATTTCCTTCTTGCATATTCTCTCCTCTCTTGGTTGTGTATGAAGCAACATTTTATTCTGCTTAATTGGCCAGCTCTTTTCAATATCATAAGGAAATTTCTTCTTTTTAACCCTAAGCCCTGTGGTTTTCCAGGTGTCAGTCAATAACTGTGATGGATCTGAAGTTTGACTTTATTTGCAAGTTAATCTGCCATAGTTTCTTATGACCCTGGGTAAGAGACAAAGAATTATTGCACTCACAACAATGTCAACCAGAGAATTAGCATTTGCACCATTTTCTGAGCTCCAGTTCCCAGAGGGTGACCTGAAGAGGGCCAGGTGATGTCAACACATTCAGTAAGCTGTGTTATTGGAACTTGTAAGAGTAAGCAAATGTTTTTTTTTTTTTTAATCTCAATTTTATTAGTAAAAACATATTCAGAGAAAAATTTCTAGAAGAATTAAAAGACAATGTTAACATTAATTATCTTTAGGGAGAAACGTAATGACATTTCAGAATAATAATAAAAGATTTCTAAGATCTACAGATGACAATTCCTTTTGAGCAACGTTGAATATGACACTACCAAAAAGGAGTTGGACAAACCACAGGAGTATGCTGCCTAGAAGAGGACTTTTGCATTAAACTTGGTCATTCCTTTACTCTGAAATCCCAGTTTCTATTCTGCTATCATTTAGTTGATGTTTTTGCCTATAAATACCACCAAATATACTAGTGGATGTCAAATTTTAAAAAATACATTGATAATTGTTATACTCTTATAGTCCATTGATTGAGAATATAATATGCATATATATGTGTCTGTGTATATGTATATATACACACACACACACACACACACACACACACACATATGCATGGATTATTTGATACCTGGACACTACACCTGCTCTATAACATATACTTCCAAGAGTGGGTTTGGGAACTACTGTTCTATATCTTTTAGCGTTTGATACATAAAGTTGACTTAGTACATTATGTAATGACGAAGATGATGGTAAAATTACTTTTTCTTAAACCAATGGCTACTAAAATTTACAACTACAAAATATGTTCTATGGCTTAGAAAATACTTTTTATTTTTAATTTCTTTGTAAAGATACAGTCTTGCCGTGTTGCCCAGCTGGTCTCAAACTCCTGTGCTCAAGTGATCCTCCCACCTTAGCCTCCCAAACTGCTGAGATTACAGACATGAGCCTCTGCACCCAGCCCAAACTTTCCTTCTTCCCTCCCTGTTTCCCTCACTCCCTCCCTTCCTCCCTCCCTTCCTTCCTTCATTCCTTCTTTCCTGCCTTCTTGCCTTCCTTCCCTCCTTTTTCTTTCTTTCTTTCTTTCTTTCTTTCTTTCTTTCTTTCTTTCTTTCTCTCTCTTTCTTTTCCTTTCCTCTCTCTTCCTTCCTTCCTCCCTCCCTCCCTTCTTCCTTCCTCCCTCCCTCCCTTCTTCCTTCCTTCCTTCCTTCCTTTCTTCCTTCCTTCCTTTCTTTCTTTCTTTCTTTCTTTCTTTCTTTCTTTCTTTCTTTCTTTCTTTCTTTCTTTCTTTCTTTCTCTTTCTTTCTTTCTTTCTTTCTTTCTTTCTTTCTTTCTTTCTCTTTTTCTTTCCTTCTTTCCTTCCTTCTCTCTCTCTCTCTCTTTCTTTTCCTCTTCCTCCCCCTTTTCTTTTCTCTTCTTTCTTTCTCTAGATAGTCTGGAACTTCTGGGCTATAAATTGGGTTCAGTGTAAACTGCTCAGGTGATGGGTGCACCAAAATCTCACACATTACCACAAAAGAACTTACTCATGTAACCAAATGCCACCTGTTCCCCAGAAACTTACAGAAATATAATGTTTTCTCAAAAAATTCTCCTTGTGTTAATTTTAAATAGAAAAATAACATTAATGTATTGAGTCTAGTTTGAGCTGCAACTTTCAAAAGAGCAACAAGTTTAAAACTAATTTCTTCTATATTCTCTAGGTCCATGTTTTAAAAAGAGGAATTTTGCAAAATTCACCTAGCAGTCTTTAGGATTATATTGGTACTGAAGTAAAGCTAAGAAAAAAAAGTAAAATTGGAGATGAGATAAAACTGTACTAAGCCTAAGAGTAAGCAAATATTTTGTAATGGGCATTAAGCCTGCCTGTCTTGCCCAGCAGGAAGACATTATTTTTATTATACTGGGCAGTAAACAAATCTTATCTTCTCTATTCTCCAAGCTTGTTCACTATACAAACATCATTGAAAAGATCAGAATAAAATCTGTGTGTTTCTACAGATAGGCAGAAACCCAAGACACCCATGTAGAACTGTCTCCCAACCAAAGAAGTATATTACCTCCTCAGTCCTCCACATGCCCTTCCTGGATGACCTCAACTGATTGTACCCCAGTGACTTCTGAATCTCTCTTTCTCAACTCTAAGTAATTGTGGAAACTTGGATGATATAACCAAAATAGTATCTATTTTTTGTTGTTTACTCCAATTATGTTCTCCTTCTGTGTTTCTCAGTTTAGTAAGTGTCATCAATATTTATTTATTATTCTAAACTAGTAAATCACAGATATTATTTGAATATCCTTTTTCTTCTTCATACTGTCATTAAAGCCCTATTGTTTTTTGAATATATATATATTCATAAAAAATATATTTTAATCGTTACTCCTCTTGCCCATTTCTGTCTTAGTCCAGACTTTCAAAATCCTACTCTGAGCTATAACTACAGCTCTTTAATTGGTCTCTCTGTTTCTGTGATCACCCCTTCAGTTCTGCCCTCTACATGGTTCCCTGTGTGATTTTTCTAAGAGACAATTATTTCTTTTCAGGCTCAAAACACTTTTATTAATTCTCCTATCAATAGTAATTGGAATTTCCCCTGAATTCTGAGGTGTGGGTGGATTCCTAGCCAAGTAGAAAGTGATTATATGTTTGTTTCATTTAGTAAATCATACATGCGTCTATTTTATGTAATATTTAATATCCAAATTAAGTTTTACATTTACCAATACATATTACAAATATCACAACCCTCTTCAAATATCAGGCTTACTTTTGTCTGAATATTTTCACTCTACTGGTCTGCACATTGTAAAAATTTTGTTATGGGCTTTATAAATACAGTTCTTTTAGTTCTTTTATAAAATAGTGTAGTAACCTATTTAAATAATTCTATTTTTAAAATAGTTTGCGTTATAGAAGTATATGGCTGAGGTGCTAGCACATCTTAACATTCTTAATTCTAAAAATATTAATAGTAAACTTGTAAAAAATATATAATTCTGATTGAAAAAAAATCTTAAAGATCTGTCTTTAGTTGAAAGCTCTCCCTCCTTATGGCTTCAATGTGATTTCTCTCACAGTGCACTTAGTGAGGAGCATTAAAAGGCCCACTTATAATTTGTCAGTAAAATTATAGTGAGAAATATTTTTTAGGACACACTGCTAGTCACATGGATGAAGCCCTCTCTCATCCCTCCCCCTTGTTATAAAAGGTTGACATTATAGAGTACAAAAGCTTCAGATTTGAGACAGGAATTTAGGAGAAGACTCTAGTAAAAATAAATTAAAAGTCTTTGAAATTATATGGACTGTAGGAATTTCTATAAAGAGAAATTTTGATAGTTAAGTTATTGCAATGAAAGTAAAATTAAACTATAAAATACAGTCCTAATTTTGTGTATGCCTAGTAACAAATCTGCAAGTATCAAGAGAAATAGTTACTTAAGATTAAAAAAACCCCATAGATGAGGTAATACAGTCTTTACTGACCATCTGGACACAACCCTATTACATGAACATAACCTTGGCGGATGGATTTCCAATTGTTGCATGTCAAAAAGTCAGTCTGCCACCTCCTCTGAGAGTGGAGGACCTCTTATACCAAATATACCTATAAAAAGTTTTATTTTTTCTACATTCAATGGCCTTTTAATTTCAACTTGTGTTATATTAGAGTTCATTACAATGACATTTGAAAAATGTTAATATCTCCATGTATTTTGAGGTCTTGTTCATTATTAAAGTTTATATTTAGATATATGAAGGCTAAGCCTTTGGAAGACTTCTTATTAATATGTAGCCTCTTCAGTAATAATAACATTTAGGTGAAGAATTCTTTGGAGATGGGGACTATTACAAACCATCTCAGTGAATCCTTGTGATGTTTATCTTATTTATAGTGACTTTAGTATGTGTTGATAATGAAGTGTCCATTATTAACACTGCTACATAGGAAAACTTTTTGAAATAGGCAAAACATTAGTTACTTTAATCTGGAATACAAGTTAGTACTAGCTTAAAAGTTTTTCAGTTAAAATTAAAGTGAAAATCTGAAAGTAATGCCAGTCAACCAGTTTTAAAAATGACATCCATAAGGTGAATAAAAAATTCAACAGCAAGTGAAATTGGCTGCATTTTGAGTAGATTCCAGATTGTAGTTTTACCTAAATACATCAACTGCAGTCTTCCTGAGTGATTAGCTTTAATCATCATCCATCTTTTGCATCAGCAATGTATGACATGGCATGAAGCCTTTTTATACTTCTAATGATTACATTAAATTGACTTAAACTTTCAGGAAGATTCTATGAGTTTTTCTGTTTTAAATTATTAACCTTGAACTAGAAAAAATTCCCACCTTATTTTTTTACTGCATGAATTCTAATGATTATTCAACTGGCATTATTTAACTGAATTAAAAAATGTAATATTTATATGTTGAGATTTCAGTTCATTTCTTTATAAATCTATCTTTTAGGACGGAAAAAATAGCTAAGAAAAAAATTAGCTTTATATTTTACCTGGCTTACCTCCCAGTTTCAGACACCTCAAAATATATAATGTATTTATTAGTGATTAATTATTTTTATTTGGCTATTCAAATCTTTTATGTAACATATTACACAGTATGTTATTTTCACATTATATGTAGATTATAATTTATCTTGATGTAATATAATAAAATGAACTTTATTTTTAAAAAGCAAGGAGTTAAAAATAAATTTCATAATATTTAGCTTGGAATAGTAGATGATTTTTTTCTTATAATTTTGATTTTGCATCACTTAGACATGGAATTAAACAGATGTGTGAGCTGAAATGTTGAAAGAATACTCTATTTTAGTGTCTGAGACAAATGAATCTAATGGATTACTGCCGAATAAATTGCTGAGCTATTGACCATCATAATGGCTGATGGAATTGATTATACAGAAAATAGCCACTCTTTTTCTAGTGATTGAGTGATGGAAAAGTTCTCATTTTGCTTGCCTTTATGGAATTATCCCTGGGAAGAAATCTTAACAGGCTATGTGCCTGTCTATTAGAACAATGAGAATTGCTAAATAACTTCGAACTTAGACACAAGTCACTTGTCACATGAGCAAAATTTAACAACAGAGTTTAAGCAATAATCTTGGATATAGAGTGCTCTTTCACCTCACGCCAGTTAGAATGATGATCATTAAAAAATCTGGAGACAACAGTTGCTGGAGAGGATGTGGAGAAATAGGAACACTCTTACACTGTTTGTGGGAGTGTAAATTAGTTCAACCATTGTGGAAGACAGTGTGGCGATTCCTCAAGGACCTAGAAAGAGAAATTCCATTTGACCCAGCAATCCCATTACTGGGTATATAACCAAAGGACTAAAAATCATTATACTATAAGGACACATGCACACGAATGTTCATTGCAGCACAGTTTACAATAGCAAAGACCTGGAACCAACCCAAATGCCCATCGATGATAGACTGGACAGGGAAAATGTGGCACATATACACCATGGAATATTATGCAGCTATCAAAAACGATGAGTTCGCATCCTTTGTAGGGACATGGATGAACCTGGAAACCATCA
>PVKV010008315.1:0-88688 GCA_004027835.1 Alouatta palliata
GAATTTACCAGGCACTTATTCTTTTCGAAAACTAAATCTTTAACTGAAATTGTGAGTCAATTTGTTAAACATATAACGTATAATTACTTCACAATTTTTAATTTTAAAAATATCTTCGAGCATGTACATTAAATGTGATTAAGTGATAATTAGCAAGTATTCAAAGGAATTGATTTAATAGTACTTTTTTTGAAAAAAAAATTAACATGATCTCTTTAGTTTTGCAGACAAATTGAAGACCAAATTCACAAGATCCAATATGATCTGCTGACTCTTTCAGTGTGTAGAATGTGCTGAAGAAACTTCCCAGTGATAATTTAAGTATAATTCAGAGATCAATTCCCTGGCCTCAAGACATTATTTTAATGACCTCTTACTCTCAGTTCTTTTTCATTTTCCTTTTTTGACTGTTCCTGGGTTTATTTTTATTCTTTGTATTTGACCAAAAAAAAAATCTGAATTATATCATTAAGTAGCTGATGGTATAATTTTTCATCTCTGGTGCAATCATATAGTTTAACCACAAATCAATACTGGAAATAATTGTGACACCAAACGTTGACTCATATTTCCTAAGCATACCATCAGTCTATTTTTAGTAATAGTCTAGAAATCCATACAGACCAAATGTTGATAAATTACATTGAAAAAAATCATAATCTCTTTTAAAACCCTGACTGAGAAGGGCAAATAGATAATGAAATATTGCTTAACTTGAGATTTCTTAAAGAGGCCTATGAGTAGAATCCAGACTTCGAACTAAATCAGAACAGCATCTTGACAGCACACCCAGGCTGGTCTCTTAGATCAGCCCTCAAGTGTCCACATTTTACTCCGTGCTCACCAGCCAGCAGTCAAATCACAATGCTTTCTGGAAGTTTTAGGATATGGAGTTTTAAAGTCTGTTTCATCCTATGAGTTTCCTTAACAATATCACTAATGAAAAACATTAATCCTCCTTACAAACTAGAAAATTATGACACAAAGTGATAGATTCTTTGAAGGTCAAAATGAAAGTTGTTAAAATAACCTCAGGTCAACTAGGTTTGTCCAACTGATACAGAACGTGGTGTCAATTCTGAGTAATAAACATTTTTAAACCAAGTCCAGCCTGCATTGAATGTCATTTATGTTTATACCATTAAGAGATATAAAGAAAACGACTGCCAGGTTATCAGGGGAGTACTATATTCCCTATGCTAAGAGTTGTTAAATATAAGGGATGTGCCTACCATATAGTAATAAGCAGATTTTTTTGGATGAATGAATGGATGCTATTGGAAATTATTTATCATAACTCACAGATAGAGCACTTGTTTCCCAAATACTCTCAAAAATCACAGAATTTGGACTTTCCAGTATCCCACAAATAGGCATCCTTGACTCATCTCATGAGTGTTTAGGTATCAGCTGCATGTAAATTATTGTGCCTTCATTGACAGGTAAAACATTCCCAAATTTAAGGAAGAAAAATTAATCTTCAGTGGACTGAGTGACTTGTAGACTATCTTATGGCCAGCAGTTAAAGAATTCTGATCTTTTGACTGTCAGGTACTACATGTTTCCCTACAACGTAATGTGGAACATGTTTCATGCCGCAGCGTGCTGTCTCTCCCAGCGCATGCTATATGCTCACGCTGCTGAGCTACATAAGAAGAAAACACCAAATAAGAGATTTCTCCCCATTTGAGTCCTATTCCATAACTCACTGTACAGATTCCTGGCAAGGTGAGATGACTATGGAAATCATTTCTAGCTTACAATATGCTTTTTTTCCCCCTAGTGGCTTTTTGTTTTGCTTGACAAAACCAGGTGAATAAGCAGGCTAGCTGCCTGGAATTTATAAATCTTTAAGTGGTCAAAAAAAGCCAATTACTAAATAATAGCGATAGTCATTTCTTATTTTTATATTTTTTGATAAATGTTTGAACTTGGTTCAAACCCAAGTAAATAACTCCAAAGGCAAACTGTGGGCATGAGAATCCAATATAATTTCATGGTATTAATAATCACATTAAAATATACAAATAATATTTATAAAGTCTGTGCAAAAATTAATCAAGAAGTGTTTTTATAATATTTTGGAAGAAGGCAATTGAAAGGATTCCAGAGCTCATTTTTAATTATTCTCTGGTCCTATACTCACTTTACATTTTCTAGATTATGTAATCCTATCTCACTTTTCCCTTTTGAGTATCAAATGTAAGCAGCAGCCAACAACACTTAGCCTTATCCAATAAAACTTTTAATAGGGAAGAGATACTGAATGTGTTTGTTACTCCCAAGACTTCATGCCTCCTTTCTTGTTAGCACAACAAAATAACTATCAAACCAAATAATTGTCCTTAGTGGAGTACAGATATCCCTGAATAAAATGCTGATTTTTCTTTAAAGACAAGTGATTCTATGCCATAATGAAGGTTAGTTTCAGCTACTCCCTTTCTTGTTTGTTCATTTGACTATCTGCTTTGCAATCAGAGATTAGCATTAGGTAGGCATTAAGTTGCATTGCCAAACTCTATCTCAATGTAAGGACACTCCCCTAGTGATAAGGATTGACAAGGGCTTCCATGAACTTTCATGAATTTGGGGTGAATTAGAGTTATTTATTTCTGTGACTAAATCTCCTAAGGGATTAGGTAAAGGTAACTTTCACTTTGTGAGATTTCAACTACACGTAGAGAAAGCCTGCCCCCTCTGTCCCCGAGAAGGGAACTGCGGCCATATACCTACAGGAGTTCTTGAAACACATTCTCTGCTTTTATTTTATGCCCTACTTACTAGGGGAGTCCCTTACGTTAATTAATTGACAATCAAAATAACCATCTAACAACATGCTGTAACTCTCTTAAAATATGATTAAGTCTTCCATGTGATATTTTTACTTCCATACCTCTCCCGTTGGGGAAAAAAGGACTGTGTAAAGAGCACATTGTAGGTTTTCCGGGAAGGAATCCAAATCAATGATACATGATTCTGCCCCTCAGATAATCATTCCTGACCTATATAGGGCAACAAAGCCCCCAAGGAGCTCAATGACATAGATGCCTCTGCTCCCTTTCTGCTAAGCAAGCAGGTTCATGGTAAGTGGTGACAGTTAAGAATGATTTTTCCTCAGAGAGTAATTGCTACCCTCATCCAACATAAAACAAGAGGACATCAGCCCACCAATGAATGCCACTGTAACAGCCTCCAATGATTTTTTGTGTTAAAATTGAGAAGGTACATATAGATGTGCATTAGAGGCATCTTCTTATCAGTTACACACAACCAATGAAATTAAAAGTAAAACCTAAACATCTCCTGTACTTTTTCAAAGCGGCAAACTCTTTTCATGAGTGAATTGTGCATAGCTCATCACAAGTATTTACAGGACTGTAAAATTCCATCCTCGCAAGTTGAAACTCTTCACTGAACTAAACGTACTCATTGGAATTGATCGAGTTCTTAGTGAAATGTCAGGCATGGGTTATAAATTTGTGTAACTGCTTTTGCCCAGTGAACTCTTTTTATTAAAGCAGAATGCTTATTAAGGTCAATGTGAAAGATTGTAATTTTAAAGCTCCAGGGGAGGACTAGAAATACGAATCAACAGAAAACAGATTTAATTAGCATTTTAAAGTTTATGGTTTGTCAAGAACCTATTGGCCCCTTTCACTTTCTGGATTTCAGTGACAAATGTATTTTGTAGAACTACTAAGTTAGAATGATTTTGAAATCCAGCTCTCCTAAAGAGGCACACTAAAGCTTCTCATTTACTGCCTTCTGGCAGATCGGGTTTGAGAAAGCAGTCTTGAGCTTTAAAAGGCTGGAAAGAGGACGCTAAGTAGAAATGTGAGTATCTCTTTAGGTAAGATTCTACAGGTGTAGGTATACTTGGGGGTCGGCATGGAGTGAGTAATCTGATGTGTATGTATATATGTATTTGTTCCCGTGCATAGTTTGGTAAATTATAACCATATAGAATGTGTTAAAGGGCATGATTAACCCCCCTCTATTTTAACTTCTTGAGTCTTGTGTACTGTAACACAGACAGGATCACTTTTAATGGCATACATAAGACAACAAAATTGGCTTATCAAAGGTCAGACTGTATTAGCTTTGGGAAAAAATAAACAAGATATGCACAGATTCAAAAAGATATTTGATAAGCAATAAGAAAAATGGCCAGCTAAAAGTTTACTGTAATTATGTAAGGCAACATATATGTTATTCTGATTCTTCTTGTCACACATGATCCAGAAACAGATATTTTAAAACAAAATAGCTTATCTCCCCCTTAACCTAAGGAAAAATTACACTGCTTATGTTCTTTCTGTTAAAACATAAGACAAGTCATTAGAATTTTGAAAAACAAAAATAATAGTGCCATCACTTACCTTCCGAGCAGTGAAATCAGATGTCTTTTCAGTTTCTCTAACGTAGAATTCTGAGTAGATCTCTGGTCTCTTTTCACAAAGCTATTTCCAAAACAGTTGCAATCCACTCAGGACCATTCTGCTTATTTCAAGAAATGTGGGCCTTTGAGCACTTCGACCCCTACTGCGCCGCCCATGATTTCTCAGAGCTTCTAAGAACTTCGACTTTACTCTTCTGCCAGAATTCCTCCCAGGCCCCTATAGACAAATAATTCTTGAAGTTGCTGCCGAGAGTTTAATCTGTGGAGCAAGAGTGCTCCTCAGAGTCCTGTCCTTAGGTATAGCAGGTGTAGAGGGAGGGGTACTTTTCATCCATCAACGAAGGGGACCGGGAAGCGAGTGGGTAATAGGAGCCACCGCCTTTTAGCTGCGAGGAGCAAGGAGCCCAGCTGCCCGTGGCGACGACAGTGGCGGCAAGGACAGCGGCGGCGGCGGCAGCGTAGCTGCGTCCCTGTGGCTGCAGCCCAGTCCGGAGACGCTGTCCATCCCCTCTGGTGCTGAAGTAAGGGGACAGGAGGCCCCAAGCCCAGCTCCAGGTCGCACTTTCCTCCACCAGCGAATCCAAGCAGCAGCTTCCTTGTCTTACAGCCTAGCTTCCTCCCCTCCGGTGCTCTTTTTTTTGGAGGGGTAGGGATTAATTGTTTCTCCAAAATGATAGTCTCATACTTATTTGGTGGCCACGTTTCCGGAAAGACAGGAATCCGTGGGAATTAACATCTGAGCCTCCCCTGACTTTTCAGTGTCCCTGAACGAGTTTCCTAATGCTAGAAATGAAAGAGAACGCACTCACAGGCGCGCGCACACACGCGCACGGGAGAGAGAGAGAGAGAGAGAGAGAGAGAGAGAGAGAGAGAGAGAGAGGAGAGATGAATAAATATAGATTTGTACTGTGGAAAATCCAGAGCTGTTTTCGAAAGCTCGTGGGTCTCTAATTACATAAGATGAAAAGGGCTATTTTGGAAGACTCTGAGATCTTGATTACCAATTAAGGGGACTACATTCAAATTTTGAGAAACGCAATTTGAAATTCCTAAATTAAACCCAGAGAAGAGTCTTAGAACCCTCCAAGCAGAAACGACAGGTTATTGTTAAAAAATTTAAAAGACTGAGAACGAAGCAATGAAAAACACAAGAAAAGGCATCTCCTCTCGGCTACCTTTTAAAACGCTGCTGAACTGGATCGGGATCGGTGCAGAGCCTCTAAGACCGGGGACGCAGCTCCTGTGAGTGTCGGCGCTGGCTCGGCGAGCAGGGAGCTCGGAGGATGCATTCCCAGGGCAGCGCTAGTGAGCCGCCCACAGCCCGGGCTCCTGCAGGGGGGCAGGAAGAGGTTTATTTCACAAAACACTGAGCGCGAAGTCAGTCAGAGGGCTCGACTATCCGTGCCTTTGGAAAAGCTGGAGAGAGGCCCAATGTACCCTGCTTTTTGCCTGGATTCTCAGCCCATTTTCCCTCTGGTCTCCCGCGCTGCCCCCTCTTCTCCTAACTCTGGAGTGCGCGCTCTACCCGGCCTGGCAGGCTCCTCACTCCGGCTCCAAACAGCTCCCACTTGTGTCTGTTCCACTGCTCTTGGCAACTGGCTGACACGGAACGTAACGAAGGGTCCGAGTGCACAGTCTCTAGTGCTGTCACCCGGGGCTCCGCCACCCACACTCGGCCACGGGTGCAGGCGCGAGTGGACTGAGACGGGAAGGGGAAATATACAGCGTTGAAACTGTTGGAAAACTGGTCAAAACCAGGGTGACGCGGACCTTGGAAACTATGTGGAGTAAGAGGGAAGATAGCAAGAGGGGGGCCGTAACACGGCCCCCCTTTCGGGCTTCTAACTTGTGCAGTGCAGATTTCTGCACCAGGAGGATGTGGATAGACTTGCCAGGAAATTCGAGAAAGACTGGTGAGGAGCACGGCTGTGTGTAGTGGGGACGGGGGTCGGGGAGGGACGGGCGCAGCACTAATTTCTCCTGGGCCTTGGGAAGGGGCCGGACGCCCGCTCCCGGCCTCCCTTCCGCGGCGACTTCTCAGGTTCTTGTTCCTCCCGCTCTGACACTAGAGTGAAGTCCTAGACGTCGTGCTTTCCTCCCACGCCTGCTTCCATCAAGGACTAGAGCGCGTTCCCGCTGGTCTGGATCAGTCGTTCCAGGTTGGGGATCTTCCTTCCCGGGGACGTCGCGCTCTCCAACCATCCGCCCAGGGCGCGCGCGGCGGGTGCGTGAGGCGGCGGCGCAGCCTGTGGAGTTCCAGAAGGCTCCCTGGAGGAGAAACGTTACTGAGCCGGGAATCACTCCCGACGGAGAGCCAAACAGGCAGCGTCTTGACTCACAGGAAAAGGCCAGGCTTTGGTTGGACTTTGAGCCATTCTGCTGCTGCAGCAATGGCTTTATTTTCCTGGGGTGGCCACCGGCCGCCACCGCGGATCCCGAGCTCCGGCTGGAAGAGGCCGCTCTGCGCTCCGCGCATTGCAGGCCGCGGTCGCTGTGTGGAGCTGCACACGCAGGAAACGGTCGCCGTGCAACGAAGCCCTTGGTCAACTTTCTCTAACAGTCCTTTTTAACAGAGGCTCTATTAAAGAATGTGATTCTCTCCAAAACCGTATTTGGGGAAGCCATCTGACTCACCGAGACACACAAACCTAAAAGGAGAGTATCTTCTGCTGCTTGTGGCTAATTCTTAAGGGGATCTGAGTGAAAACAGATTGCTTAGGGTAATGGTAAATGAAATTTCCCTTTTCCTTAGACAAATGTGGACAAACACGTGCTTCTTGTATATGCAGAAACAATGCCTGCCGTGTGTAGAAATACGTTTCAGAAAGTGCACCCTTTTTGTTAGAGGAGGAAAGCAAACCCCCTGTGTGAGGGTTACGCTAATCGAGGCCATCCCTCCTTGTCAGCAAAGAGGCTTTCCTCTACTGTATGTAATTCTATGCCTGTTTAGGTTGATTTAGTTGATTGTTTAAATTATTTTCTCCGGACATGTAGGAACATGAGGAATCACAGAAAATCAACACACCAAATAAGAGCATTTAAATGAGGCACAGAGTACAAAGATGTTGCTAATTAAAAACATATGCACTTGATTATTCAGACCTAGAGGAACAGATTCTCTTGTTCTTAAGACTGATTGAGTTTTGCGCAGTCTCTCTCAATCTTTCCCCGTCCCTCTGTGCTGCCAGTAAAAGAAAACAGAAACAGTTGGTTAATTTGAACTGACAGTCCCAGTATGATTATGATAGTTTGACGTCTTTTTTTCACGAAGCAAAATCCACTTTATATTTTTTCTCATCAAGTTGTATAACCAGTTCTGGAAATCAAGATGATGAAAATTAAATGCGGCCTAATATCTCATGCTACAAATGAATGTAAATGAAGTACGGCATAACAAAACCAAGGGACAAATAAACTGAGGTGAATTAAAGAATTATGTTAAGAAATTTCACCGTGGGAGCGAATTTTTCAAGTTTTACTTTAAATTATATTTTTTAATTCTTAATTTAGGTTGCCATGACATTAAAAACATAAACATAGTAAAATGTGACCATAAATCATCAAAACAATATATGAAGTATTATATGCACAAGAAAATGTGGTAAGCTAGCGTCATTACTGTGAATCCTAAACTGGATCATTGAATCCCTCTCTACAAAACTAGGATACATTTCCCCTCCAGTCCACTCTACACAGTGTACAAATCTTAGAAAACATAATAGTTTGTGGAACATTCTGGAAACCATCGGAAGTCCTTTGGGTCAGGGAGTTTGAAACGCAATGCCAAGCTTCCTTCTTAAAATATATGTGTGTGTGTTGTGAATGTGTGTGTGCACAAGTGTGTATCTGTGCATGTGTGCCTATAAATGTGTGAATGTATATGTACTTCTAAAAATAAATATTACATTGATACTTCCAGTTGGTGTTCAATATTTGCCGAAGAAAATTCTTGGAAAAATTATCTAAAGTAATCTTTAGAGATCTATTTTTTTTTCAACCTTCTAGTATACCATTTTCTCTCTACAGTTATCTAATTAGCTTCTCTATTAAGATACCAATGAGTTCTCTGTCTCCAAAGCCATCATCAGTCATTATTTGGCCCTCGCTATGTTTAACTCATCGTACCTGACTTGCAGGCTGCCTTTGACTCATTCAATGACTTTCCATTTTTGGAAACACTCTTCTCTCGGCCACTGTGACCCATTCACACAAGTGGCCATTTTTCCTCAGTCTTTCTTGATGACAGCTTATTTGCTCCTACTTCTTATTATTGGATTTCCACAGAACATATTTCTGCAGAACTTATCTGTATTATCTGCTTATATGCTTTCATTCATTCCCATTGACATCCAAATCTGTAGGGGAGTCCTTACCTATCCATTGAGCTAAAGATACACATATGGAGAGAAAGAGTCACAAGTTATATAGATGACATCTCTACCTGAACGCTTACTAGAGATCTCAAACTCAACGTATCCAAAACAATATTCTGGACCACCATCACAGAGAAACTTTGCCTGACCATGTCTCTATCAAGTATTGCATCACTACACTCCTGCTTAAAGCTCACAACCAACTAGTAATCTCTGTTTATATTCCTTCACCCACAGTCTCCAAACAGTCAACGAAGAATATCACTCCTGTTACTAACATAGATTCCAAGTCCATGCACTTCTTCCAATACAACCTCTTCATTCCAGTTCAGGCTGCTAGAGTTTCTTATCAGTACTGATGTAGTCTACTAATTTATTTTATTGTGGCATGTTTCCCCCCCTATTGCCTAACCCTTCAAAGGTTTTCTAATGACATGTCTAGCTTTGCCTGTCTAATTCTTATTTTATTATTTTTTCCTTCTTGCTTACCTGCATTCCAGGTTTTCACACTAGACTCTGCCTGTGCCATTCCCATTCCCATATTTGAAATACTACTTCTAGATCTTTACGTGGCTACCCCACTTTTATCCCCTGTGATCTCAGATCAAACATCACATTCTCTAAGAGGACTCTTCTGACTAGCTAACTTAGTAGGGCTACACAGTCTCTGTTTGTCCACCAATTTGTTTTAATATCTTTAAAAGAAAGCATCATCGCAAGCAGAAATTATTGCTGTATAATTGTTTATGCTTTTTCTCAACAACCTAATGTCACATCTCAAGGAACTAGGAAAACAAGAACAAAACTAATAGAAAAAAGAAATAACAAAGATCAGAGCAGAACTAAATAAAACTGAGAACCCAAAACCATTCAAAGCTTTGACAAAACTAAAAACTGGTTATTTGAAAGTATAAACAAAGTTGATAGACTCCTAGCTAGATCAGTCAAGGTAAAAAAAAAAAGGAAATTAAACTAAGCACAATAAAAAATAACAAAGGTGACACTACAACTGACACAGAAATACAAAAGATCCCCAGAGACTACTGTGAACACCTCTATGTGTACAAACTAGAAAACCTGGAGGAAATGGATAAACACCTGGAAACATAACCTCCCAAGGCTACACCAGGAAGAAATTGAAAACCTGAACCGACCAATAATAAGTTACAAAATTAAATGTATTTTTAATGTTCATAATTTAAATTGCCATGATTTAAAAAATGTAAACATAATAAAATGTGAACATAAATAACCAAAACAATATATGAAGCATTATAAGCACAAGAAAATGTAGTAACCTGGCATCATTACTGTGAATCCTAAACTGTCTCATTCAATCCGTCTCTACAAAACTAGGATACAATTCCCCTCCAGTCCACTCTACACAGCATACAAATCTTTAAAAAAATAATAGCTTGTGGAACAGTTTGGAAATCAGCAATAATAACTGAAAAAATATCTACCAACCAGAAAATTCCCAGGACCAGATGAATACCAACCGAAATTCTACCAAATGTGCAAAGAAGAGCTGGTACAAATCTTACTGAAACTATTCAAAAAAATTAAGAAGGAAGGATTCATTCCTAACCCAGTCTACAAACCCATTGTATCATCCTGATGCCAAAAGCTGGCAAGGATACAACAATAAAAAGAAAGTACAGACCAATATTCTTGATTAACACAGATACAAAAATCCTCAGCAAAACACTAGCAAACTGAATCCAGCAGCACATCAAAAAGATAATTCACCACAATTTAATGGGTTTCATTGCTGGGATCCAAGGTTGGATCAACATATGCACCTCAATACATGTGAAACACTAAACACATAAACAAAATTAAAAACAAAAATCATACGATCATCTTAATAGACACAGAAAAAGCATTCAATAAAATCATCTCCCTCTGTAATGCAAGCTGCATGAAAGCTAAGACCTTGCGTGCCTTGAGCATCTCCTGAACTAGAACAATGCCCCAGCAGAGTGTAGATGCTTAGTAAATGGTTCAGAATTGAACAACCAAAGAATAAAGTTGTACGGTAATCACTGAGCAAACAAAACTAAACCAAAAAGTGTCTTTGCTCTTCAGATTTCAGAAATATTTGTTGTTTATAGGCATGAGAGCCTTAATATTGTAGTTATTTCCCATAATAATGACTTTTTAAAAATATGTATTTCCACATTTTCAGTGTTGCCATAAAGAATTTATTCTTACAGAGGTTTACTTTGTATGCCTCTACAGTTCTAACTTTTTAGTATAATTAATGGGATGGATATTCATATGTGAAATTACTAAAACTATTCATAGTCTGGCAAAAACAAAAGTAAAGGCATAGAAACAGATTTCATTGTAAATGTTCCCCCATGCACTTTGATCTGATTTTCTTACGCTTTCATTATCTTCACTTCATTATTTTTACTATCTTTACTTTCATTATCTTCACTTTCTTGTGCAGAAAGAATAGTAAGTGATTTTTTTTATTTATAAATGCATTTTATTATAAAAACCAATATGGTAACTATGAAGAAAAATGGAATGGGATGAAGAAAACAATCTGACACATTCTTACCAATTGCATCCTAATTTTATTGTATTTTCCCCTAACATTTTACAAGGTGCCATCTCCACATTCACTAACATAGTATACTTACAATTTTTACCAAGCCTTGTCAATTTAACAGACTCTGTAAGTTTTTCTAAGTATTATATAGTGGTTGTAATCATTTTTAAAGACTACACATAACTCCATCATGTGGAGGTAACATAACTTGTCTTTATTTTATGACATTTAGTGCATTTTTAATTTTTTATGTTATATGAATAGCTTCATGGATATACTTTTTCCATTTATTTGACTCTTCAAATACATTTATTTGAAGAGTATTTTTTGAATTATTCGTGGTGGGAGAAGAGTCAAATAAATGGAAATATCAATCTAAAGTACCTGCTTACTTTTATGGTTCCAAATATATGGTTTTTGTGTATGGGGAGAGGTGTATGAAAGAGGGGGGGAGAGAAAGAGACAGAAACAGAGAGACAGAGACAGAGAGAGAGAAAGAAAGAGAGAGAGAGAGTATGAGATGTCCTATAGTAAAAGAGAAGGTTTGCTAACCTATTCTGCTAGAAAGAATCATGAATCATTAACCATTAGCCACCCATGGTGATGGTTGAATGCTGTTATACCGTTATTCTCTCCGTGACCCATTATATAGAGCTTCCCATGTGAGAGGAAGCCTGATTTCAAATCCATATGTGCAACTTTTACTTGTAACTCTCCCTACGGGCTTACATTTACAACCATTATTCATTTCCTCTAGCCACAGTATCTTAATATGTGTGTGTCAAAATCACAAGCCTCTTGTAATATTAAATTTTCAGCATCTCAGGAGGGTGACTATCTGCTTTTTAGAGGCATACTCCCCAGCTTCCTAAGAGCAAATTCTTGCACTTTTGTGAATACCATAGAACTTGCACTTTTGTCAAACTAAATAAAAATGCCATTCAAGTGTGGTGAAAACATTCTCAGTCAAGTTTTTTCAGGGGTGAGAACCATTTAACATCTTTGAAGTTCTCTCTGGGGTCCTCCTGGGTAGATTTCATGTAGCATATATACTTCAAATAAACAAAATCCTGAAACTTTTCATCTCCTTTCTTTTTTATACTTACATTTATTTTTTTAAAACATCACAACCCAACACAATACCAAAGGCAATGTATAAAAACTTTTAAAAATTGTGATACATTCCAATAACTACAGATTGTACATAACATGATAATTGCTTTCTTTTTATACTAATTTATAGCCTTGTAACATTCCTTAGGGGGACAAAGGCAACCTTTGGAAGAAATGCAAATATATATTACGCTACAATCTATCCATGCAATAGGTTATGCAACTGTCTGTTGTTCAGACACATATTTATCAGTCCTCCTGTATGTTCACCTATCTACCTAGTTAAATACTTACCTACCTATCAGATGGATTGATTGAAGTAAGATTTTTAATTAATTATCTTTTTCAAGCCATGAAGTGAAATGAGACTATGCAGTTTTCATAAAGAATTGGAATCTATTTTCCACTCCTTGAGTCAGAGTAGCCTTGAGAGTTGCATTTAGTAATAGGATGTGGCTGGAGTGATGCTGTGTTAGTCCCAAGTCTGGGCCACGAGAGCCCTTGAACGCTTTCACTATCATGTGGGCCTTTTCCCCCACCACAATGAAAAGGTCAAGACTGCTAAAGGATGAGAAATGATGCAGAGCACAGTTGAGTCCTCTCAGCTGACTCTCTCCTAGCCCAGCCATTCCCCAGCCATCCCCACAGCTTACGAGGATACATGTGCAAGCCTGTCTTGAGAGTAGATGACCAACATTCATGACACTACGTTTTGGGGTAGTTTGTTTCATTGCAATAACTGACTAATACAATATATCTCATATAAAATTCAAATAACACATTTTCCAAGATTCTTTTTCCAAACAAGCAGCTTGGTTAGTCACAACCTTCTCTCTCCTTATATAACCTATTTGCATGTGTGTGTAAAGAAGAGATCTCACTATGTTGCCCAGGCTGATCTTAAATTACTGGGTTCAAGTGCTCCTCCCACCCTGGCCTCCAAAACAAGGGTTAGGATTACAGGAGTGAGCACCCACACCCAGCCTCTGTTCATATAGTAGCACATGATAAGTGTTTTCCTTTATTTTTCTTATAATGAAAGCGACTGAAGTAAGAAATAAAAAACCAAACATCAATTGATACTTGATTCTATAGCACATTCACACTGAGTTTTAATTCCTTTAATTATCGTTTTAGAGTTTTTAAGGCAAAATGGGTAAATGTAGACTGACTTTTAGAAATCAAATCCTAGAAAATAGATTGACCTTTGAATCCTAGAACTTGAACCTGTAGTACAGACATTACCTCTCTTGTCCTGTTCCTACTATGAGTTGGCTCAGTGTTCCAAACATTTAACGAAAAAGTTGGACATAGGTAACTCCAGATTCTCATCCTCCAACAAGTCCATTGGGAAGTTTATTGTTTATCCACTGATCTCTCTAGGAAATAAGCAATGAAAGGGACTAGAATCTTACGATCTTTGTACATCAAGTAGTGAACACATGGATTGGTTTCTAACAGTGGCTCAGTGAAGGTCTTTGGAATGCATGCACACGTCTATGGAAAATTCTCATGCCCAGTTACCTTCTACTCCCTCAACTAAACTGCGAATGTGTCTGACCTTTAGCCCCAGAGACCACATGCTGCTCCGAGCTAATAGTGGAATTCTCCCTTCCTTGTATCAGAGTTAGGATATATGAAAACAGCACACATACTCTGACATGCACACAGGTCCTCATCCTAGAAGGAAACTGAACGGTTCCCTTCACGAGCAGTTTCTTACACGCATTGCAGAACCTCACAAATAAGAGCCAGACATAAGATTTAATCTTGGAATAAAATTATTTTATTGTGTATGTATAATTTAAATATGATAGCTTCTATATATAAACTATATGTGTATACATATAACATATGCATATGGTGTCACAGAGATATATTTTCATACAAAACAATTATATCTTTCTTTAAGTAAGCTTTAGTATTTCCATAGTCCTGAATGTTTAAAGTTGTACTAACAGTATTGGTTTAAAACTCTGACCATGTTTGCTTATTATTTGTAATAGCCAAAGTTTTATTCTTTAACCTTACTCTTTTTTCTTTTCCTTTCCTTTCTGCTTCTGCTTTTTTTTCCTCTTCTTTCCCATGCTCTGTTGGTGCTTTTTGCTTCTCCTGTTTCATTTACTATTCCTCTTACTGCTCCTTTTTCTCCTTACTAACTCATCCTTTATATAGAAAATACAGATATGACACAAACATGTTTGATGTCTTCTGATGTTCTCTGAAGTTATGGTAATAATGACATACTTTTAGATGACAATTCATTGCAGGTCCCTAGGGCTGTCATAAAAACCTCTAAGTCTTATGGGTGGGCAAAGGAGATCATCATGGGGAGTCTCCATTGCAGCTGCAGGAAGGACTTGGGGCTAGCAGATGACACACTGCCCCACACCCGAACACCAAAGGTATATGAAGTGTGCTGCCCGTACAACATAGCATCTGTCTGTTCTCTTCTAGCTCAGGCCCTTGAAGTCTGGATTGCAACACGGATGTTGAAACTTTGAAAGTTTACTGTCTGTAATTGTACAGGTGTCAGATTTATAGAGAACATTTGGGACAACTTCACAGTATTATAAATAGTCTATTTTGGGACATGAAAAAAGTTTATTTCTAATTTTTATGATATAATTCAGCGAATGTAAATTTAACAGTGAACAAACAATTCTTCATATCAGAAGCATTTTAAAAAGAATGCTGCATAAGTATTGAGAATTTTGAGTTTGACATACAATTTTTCTATTTGAAATCCTTTAATACTTTACATAATTTAAATAAATTTTTGTTTAGTGTATTAAATGTTTTGTCTGCATAATTTCCATTTAGAGAAAATTTTTCATAAATATTTTTAATATCTTTAACATTTCAATAAATGCATTCTTTGAATTGAGTTGAAAACCTAAAAATTCATCCACAGAGAATACAGAACAACACATTCTATATCCACAATTATGTTTGTTATTTTACATTTAAAATATGGTTGGTGCTATCTCAATTTTTGAGACAAATATATGCATATACTTTATTTTTTAATTTTTATGCATTGAATAAGTCATGGCATAAAATAGAAAGACAGGACATAAACATTTAATTTGCTTCAGGACCTCATATTAACTTCAACAACTTTAGAATGCTAATCCTTTTGGATCAGAAGTGATGTAGAAATGTTTACAAGTATGAATTTTTTTTGTTTGAAAATTATAAGACAGACCATGACACACAGTTTTAGAAGTCCTACTTCCACTCTTCCCACCCTCCGCCATCTTTGTATCTTTCATTCTGGTGAATAATGGGAGGAGACAGATGTTGGAGTGTGGGATTCTTTACAGAGTTTCCACATGTCTCCTGACTGCTTTTCCTTTACACTACCTTTTCAAGGATGCTTGTGTAGCAACCAGCCTTGGAAGATACAGGTAGTGTTGTGTCTTCCTCCAGGGCAAAGGGAAGGCTTCTTCTGAAGAGGATAATAAAGATAGTCTTTCCCTTGGGGATAAAGGTTGAACAGGTATACTTGCAACCGTCTTATAAAATTGAGGGTTCCTAAGCTCAGCGTTGCTTAACTGTGACACAAACTCACTGTGAATACAGCATCCATCTAGGTCCACCTCTCCATCATCCCCAGGGGACTTGGTGGACAAGGGAAATTGATTTGAACATGAAGCTCATTCTGCTTGCTGCATCATGAGTAATAAAGTCTTTTATCTCTGATCCTGGAGTCTTGTTTTAACTGTGGCAAGCTAACTTGTCAACTTATAAGTAGGGCAAAATCTCAGCCCCTTCACATTTCTTGACCCCAGAGAACAGAAAAACCTCATAGTGTGACCGAAAAGAATGTGAATTCACCCAAGTCATGGTGCTAAAACAGGCAGTTCTGTGAAGCTGATCTTTAGCTGCCAGTTTATTTTAACCCCAGTGAGGGAGGGAAATGAAGACAACATCGCACATGCTTCACAACCCATGCTACAAATAAATATAAGAATGCTTTTAAATTTCATTTATGATGTTTTTCAAGTCATTAAGACAAATCCAGAGGCAAGTCAATTGGTGATAGCAATTGATGCTAACCTAGTTTTCAAGTATCTGATCTTTGCCAGTGTGTTCTTCCTTGAAAAACTTTGAAAATTTGGCTAAATGACCACTGGTTCTAAATGTGGCAGCATAGTCTTTAAATATGAGGACACTAAGGGAACTGAAACAATACAGCTTTCATGAACTGACTAGATTAATAGATTTTTAGTTGTAATATTGGCATTTATAGCTAAGACAAATTTATTCTGTCTTTGCTGAAAGAGGAATAAAAATATATACCTAGCCGTCTTAGCACTCTTCATTTTACAAAATGTTTATACATTTCATAACAAAACAACTTTGATAATGTATTTATTCACCTCCTGACCCTCTCTTCTAGTTATTTAAATAAACTTTTTAAAAAATGAATAAATTCTACATTATAAACCTGAATGTTCTCTCTCAAGATATGGAATTATATAAGACAAACTGTACATTCTACTTTGGAAAATGATGAATAGAAAATGTATGATTGTATGAGGATAAGCATAAGAGAGTAACGTGAGCCTCATTGTAACTGGATCCAGCAATGTAATCTAACATAAATTATAAATGTATGCTTAGGAAAACATTCCAGTTCCTCAACCTAAGAAACCAGTTGCCTATGCAAATACCTTACATTAGTAGTTCCTCATTATTGTTAAAGTACAAGAAAATAATGAAGAGGAAAGGAAATCTCATCACACTCAATCCATTGCTTATTGCAGCCATATTTCACAGCTTCTTTGAAGGTTTCATTTGTTTCCACCCCTCTGCAAGGCAGCACATTCATAAGATTCTCCTGGATTTACATCTTATTTGGTATTTCATTCAAATACTTTACTCTTCCTGTCTCTGAGAGATCCCTTGGAAAGGCCCCAAGGGACAGCTCTTGCCTGTGTGATAAGAAAAGGCCCCTCTGTGGCTGCCTGTGGCTCTCTCAGTCCTCCTTGATTTCCATTCAATCTCCTAAGAGACAGTGGAAAGTATAGAAAATTTCCATTAAGGGATCCTAGCAATGGCTAACCCGAGACGCTATGAAAATTAAATGAAGAATTCTGAAGAGAAGAATATATCTGGCTTCTGTGAAACTTCAGACCTTGAAAATACTCTATAGGACACTGAGGAATCCTGCCTTCTCTGCAACAACGCAAGATCAATTTTGCTGTAATTATTGAGCTGCTTTAACTTTTACTGCCATAAAATTTAGATAGCTTGTATTATTTCTTTTCCTTTTCACCTAAAAGCTCCATTGTCTGTCTGTTCATTATGGTCCTGAGGCAAATAGGAATCCTGTCATCAATCCTAAGGCAATCTTATCCAGGAAGAAGTCTTTGTAAAGTGACATAATACAATTTTATTTATGATATGGGGTACGTGGAATAGTCAATTTCATAGTCATAGAAAATATCATGGTGGCTCTCAAGGATTGCATAAGGGGAGAACGAGACTTACTGCTTAATGGGGGCAGCATTTCCGTTTGAGATGATGAAAACCTTCTGGAGATGCACAGTAGTGATAATTGCACAAGGGGACTGTAGCTAATGTCACGTTCCTGTACATTTAAAGATGGTTAAAATGGTAAACTCTATATTACTTATATTTTACCACAACAAAATAAAGCAAACCAAAACAAGACATTGAATTTCTTAAACAAGTTCATTTTTCCCTAGCTGGTCTCCATCTGTAAAATACCGCATAGTTGGCCAGGCGCAATGGCTAACTCCTGTAGTACCAGCACTTTGAGAGGCCGAGGTGGGCGGATCACGAGGTCAAGAGATCGAGACCATCCTGGCCAGCATGGTGAAACCCCGTCTCTACTAAAAATACAAAAAAATTAGCCAGGCCTGGTGGCACGCGCCTGTGGTCCCAGCTACTCGGGAGGCTGAGGCGGAAGAATCGCTTGAATCCAGGAGGCGGAGGTTGCAGTGAGCCGAGATTTCGCCACTGCACCCCAGCCTGGCGACAGAGCAAGTCTCCATCTCGAAAAGAAAGAAAGAAAGAAAGAAATACTGCATAGTTTTCATAAGCTTCTACATTTTCTATCTCCCTTGACACTATAAGGCACTATTGTGTCACTGAATGAACTTGAGAAAGAAAGAAAAACTATTTTTAATCATTTACAATGTTTCACTTTATAAGTCCCAGACCAATTTATCTTCTTTTTCTAAAATGTATACTCCTATCAATGTATTTATAAATAAACCTTTGCTTTCTTTTTCTTATTATACCACACCAACAACCTTGGCCAGAATTTCCATTTTTTAGCTGAAATATTTTCAGGGAAAAACAATGAGAAAAAAAGCACAAAATGGAGAATATAGATGGAAAAGAAAGATACAGACTTGTAATCGCCTGACATTTCCAAGAAGCCTATGTGTAGCTACTAAGAGGTTGTGTGCAACCGTATCTTTATAACAATTTAAAATATGGGTGCCCTGCTTATGGACAAACATAGGGGTCACCAAAAGTTATCTCATTTTGACATCAAGTGAACAAGTGATCGAGGGCCATTTATTAGCTTAAAGTTACATTTTAACCTTCCTCTTCTTTTATATTTCCCAATTGGCTTTAATGTTCAGATTGCTCTGCAACATTTTTTTCTAACTTGCTCAGTTTTCATTACAATTAAATATGAACACATGTGTATGCTGCACACAAACATATATGCCACATATATTTTGCAAATATTTGGACTTCAGGAGGTCCTATGAACTACACAAATTGCATACTGAATTGCTGGATAAAATGCATGCCTCATTCTCAGTGAAAGTGTTCACAATTCCTATGAGTTTCTAAAGTATCCATAACACTCAAGGTAATGCAATAGGTTATTCAGCTTGGGAGAAAAGGAAACCTGTGTTCTGAAGAGTAGCTGTCGACTATGTCCAATAATTTATTTGGAACATAGGAAGTAGACAAGTTTTCATGTGTAGAAGACAGTAATGTTATGAGAACATGTCATTTCTTTGTGGTGGTGGTAGTGTCATTTTTAGACCAACAATTTCCAGGGAGGAAAAAAAGAGCCATTATGATCTCCTCCCCCACACTGAACATCTTTGCCAAATACCTTTTGAGAAATATATTTTTGTCTTTCCCGTTGTCTCCATCATCTGAAACAGCACATCCATTAAGAGGGGCAGTTCTCAGAATAATGGAAGAGTGCTTAAAAGCCAGAGCAGCCTTGACGTTGCTCCCAAGAAGTGCTTCCCGCAGCTCAGGTAACAGCTGTCTGTCATGGCAGACCTGGTGATTCCCTGGAGCTCCAAGGTTCCACACGGAACTGGTGGCCTGACAGTAAGCTGCTGCCCTCTGTTTAGCATAAGCATAGTGCTGCCAGAGAACACATGCCCATGAAAAGGAAAAAGAGAGATAAAGAGAGCAGAGAGGGAGAAAAAGCGAAGCAGGAGTCTAAAGACCGTGCTGTAAGTTGTCCTGAGGTAAAACACTCCCACTTTCTAGCTGCTTGGTCATAAGAATGACGACAATGTAATATTAATAATTGTGATAGTGAGTGCCAGACACTCATCTAAGTTCTATCATCCCCTTTTTGCTGATGTCAGAACTAAGGTTCAGACAGGTAAGGTTAAATGATCTGGCCATGATCATGCAACTGGTAAAAAAAATTGTTCCTCACACCTAGGCAGTCAAATGTGAGAGCTCAGACTCTCAGCAGGTAAAAATCTAAAGTGATCTATAGTTCTTTGTTGATAAATCATTCTACTATAAAGACACATGCACACATATGTTCATTGCAGCCCTGTGTACAATAGCAAAGACTTGGAATCAACCCAAATGCCCATCAATGATAGACTAGAAAAAGAAAATGTGGCACATATACACCATGGAATACTAGACAGCCATAAAAAATGATGAGTTCGTTTCCTTTGCAGGGACTTGGATGAATCTGGAAACCATCATTCTCAGCAAACTGACACAAGAACAGAAAGCCAAACACAGCATGTTCTCACTCATAGGTAGGTGTTGAACAAGGAGAACATGTGGACTCAGGGAGAGGAGCATCACACACTGGGGGCAGTTGGTGAGGGTAGGGGAGGGACAGCGGGAGGTGGGGAGGGTGGGGACGGATAGCATGGGGAGAAATACTTGGTATAGTATACACCTAAAGTAAAATTTAAAAAAAAAAATCAAAAGTGATTATATTTTCCTTCTTATAATGCCCTGCCTATAAAGTCTCCCACAAACCACGTGTTTTAATTTATGTATTTTTAAGGCATTATCAAATTATAAATTTTGACTACCTCTACTTTTATTTTGAGGATTGTTAATATGTTATTTGGGTAATATCTCACATGCCACATCTTAAATTGGAATTCTAGAATTTAAGTTGATTTCCATCACACATATACAATACAGTTGAAAAATAATAATTTTTGACAAGATAATAAATCAGCAATGGCTAAAGTAATGTGCAATTTGCACACACAGTATGCTCTTTCTCTGCCTAAAAATTTGAGGATAGTTGAATAAGATTATGTGGGCAAATAATAGACATACTTGTTAATAAATTTAAGAAACATAAAACTAACCTGGGTTGATAAGAAAATACTGAATTATCATAACCTAAGCTACCATTGTGTCAAGAGAGACATAAACTGTAAGAGGTAGGTCTCTGCCTTATGAGAATAAGTTCTTGTATATGTTTATTGCCTTTTAGAGATTTTAAAAGCATTTAATTGAACATATGCTATTCCATTTATTTCAAAACTTTCCCCGAACACTTACTCTGTATTAGTCATGGTGTTTGGTGCTAAATTATTTCTGTATCTAGTGATCTTTCAGATTTCAAGGATGAGAAGTTGACAGCTCAAGGCAGGCAAACATGGTTCATTAATGAGCTAATGAATTAATATACAATGGCAAGGAGGTGAGAGATCTTATGATATTCTGGATGAAGTAAATGTTTTAGCATAAAACCTCAACTATTCATTTAAAATACTGGTATTTTAACATCAAATATGTATATAGCATATTGCAAATTACTGTGAAAAAGAACAAATAATAAAAATTGTTTTTTCTTATAACAGTTTGCAGTCTACAGTATATACATAGCTATACAAATTATTCATCATATTAATACTAATAGAAATGTCATAAACATTTTCAGTCCTCTTATTGAATATGAGACATTGTGCTTCACATTGGAGGCAAGAGAGAAACTCCCTCAAAGAGTTTATAGTCAGGGTTAGAGGTAAATGTGTCATCAGGAACTCTTAAGGTAAACCTATAAAGGATAATTAAAGCAGTACACAGGATACCATGGGAACAAGAAGAAAGGCCATCTACCCTAGGCTCCTAGGCTGGATGGTGTCAGGGAAGCAATTCAGAGAAGATGCCACTGAAGGACAAATAGAAACTAACTAGACCAGGGCAGGGAGAAAAGGTGGGAAGGCACTTCCAACCATGACGGAGGGAAGGGGCAGGGAATCCCCACTCCCCCAACAAACCAAACAAAACAGGGGGAAAAACTACAAAATTGGACAAATTGTCAAAAACACCTTTATCTTTATAGGACTGCAGAACTTGAAAAAAGATGAACAAATCAAAAAACAATTACTGATGAGAAACTGCTGAAATGTGAGTGAGATTAGCGTGAGCCTGTTATGTGGTATCTGGAACTCCTCCCACCACTTCCTCTCCTTGCTGCCTGCCACACCCATCTAACATTACAACAAAGTGAACTATAGAAGCAAGACAAATCCAACTGCAAATCTAGTAGGACACAAGAAATAATCAAAGTAAGAGTTGTACTGAAGGAGATTAAGAAATGGAAAACCAAAAGATCACCAAACCCAAGAGTTGGTTTTTTGAAAAAAAAAATAATAATAATATAGATAGACTGCTAGCTAGACTAATAAAGAAGAAAAGACAGAAGATCCAAATAAACTCAATTAGAAATAGTGAAGGGGAAGTTCCCAACAACCCCACGGAAATACAAATAACCATTGGATATTTCACCATGAATACCTCAATGCACACAAACGAAAATTTAGAAAAGATGGATGAATTCCTCGACACATACACCACATTTATGACTGAACCATGGGGAACCTGGGTCCTTGAACAGACCAATAATAAACTCCAAAATTGAATCAGTAATAATTGGTCTGCCAACCAAAGAAAACCCAGGACTAGATCAATTCATGGCTGAATTCTACCAAATGTGCAAAGGAGCTGCTACCATTCCCACTGAAACCATTCCAAAAAATCGAGGTGGAAGGACTCCTCCCTATCTCATGATATGGGGCCAGTATCATCTTGATTGAAAAAATATGGCAAAGACAGAACAAAAACATAAACCTCCAGGCCAATATCCTTGATGAACACGAATGCAAAAATTCTCAACAAAATACTAGCAAACCAAATGCAGCCGCACATCAAAAAGCTAATTTCATCAGGATCAAGTAGGTTTTATTCCTAAGATGCAAGGTTGGTTTGACATCCACAATTTATTAAATGTGATTTGTCACATGAATAGGAGTAAAAATAAAAACCACATGATCATCTTTGTAGTTGTAGAAAAGGTTTTCAATAAAATTCAACATCTCTTCATGTTAAAAAAAAAAATACCTCTCAGCAAACTAGGTATTAAAAGAAGATACCTCAACATGAAGGAGCCATCTATGAGGACCCCACAACCAACATCATGCTGAATGGGCTTGAAGCATTCTCCCTGAAAACTGGCAAAAGATAAGGATGCCCTCTTTCATCACTCCTATTCAACACAGTATTGGAAGTCCTGACCTGAGCAATTAAGTAAGAGAAAGAAATAAAGGGCATCCAAATAGGAGAGAGGACATCAAACAATTTCTGTTTGCAGATGACATAATTTTACATCTAGAAAACCCCATTGTCTTGGCTCAAAAACTCCTTGAACTGATAAATAACTTCAGTAATGATTCAGGATACAAAATCAATGTACAAAATTCACTTGAATTTTTATGCACCAACAACAGTCAAGCTGAAAGCCAAATCAGGAATGCAATCCTGTTTGCAATTGTCATGAAAAGAATAAACTACTTAGGAATATAGCCAACAAGGGAGGTAAAAATTTTCTAAAATGAGAATTATGAAACACTGCTTAAAGAAATAAGAAAAATCACAAACAAGTATAAAACCATTCCATTCTCATGAAGAGAATCAACATTGTTAAAATGGTCATGCTACTCAAGGCAATTTACACTGAATAGATTTGATGCTATTCCTACCAAACTATTACTGATATTCTTCACAGAACTATGAAAAACTATTTCAAAATGCATATAGAACAAAAAAGAGAGAGAGAGACCCCAAATAGCCAAAGCAACTGTAAGCAAAAAGAACAAAGCTGGAGGCATCACACTACTTGAATTCAAACTATGTTACAGTGCTACCGTAACCAAAACAGCATGGTGCTAGTACAAAAACAGACACATCAACCAATGCAACAGAATACAGAGCTGAGCTGCACACCTACATCATCTGATCCTTACCAACGCTGACAAAAACAAGCAATGGAGAAAGGATTTCCTATTCGATAAATGGTGCTAGGAGAATTGCCTAGTCATGCAGAAGATTTAAACTGGACCCGTTCCTTACACTATACACAAAAATTAACTCAACACGAACTAAGGATTTAAATGTAAAACCAAAATCTATAAAAATCCTGGAAGACAACCTAGGCAATGCCATTCTGGACATAGGGACGGAAAAAGATTTCTTGATGAAGATGCCAAAAATAATTGCAACAACAGTAAAAACTGACAAGTGGCATCTAATTAAATTATAGCTTCTAAGGTCTAATATCCAGAAACTATAAGTAAACTAAGCATATCTAAGCAAAACACAAGCAACCCGGTTAAAAAATTAGAAAAGAACATCAAGAGACACGTCTCAAAAGAAGACAAATGGCATTCAGTTTTACTACCACTATTCAGGGTCCTTCTGAGTGGATGCTCACTCAGAGGCATTAATTTTTCATTAATTCATTCCTGTTGTTTCTTATTATAGCCATCCTAGCTGATGTGAAATTATATATATCTCATTGTGATTTTGATTTGCATTAATCTATTGACTAAAGATGATAGCATCCTTTTATGTACTTGGTCATTTGTATATCTTTTTTTAGAAAAGTATCTATTAAAGTTTTTTTTCACATTTTAATTAGGCGATTTTCTCTTTTTCTTGTTGTTCAAGGGGTTCTTTGTATATTGTGGCTATTTATCCCTTATCAGATATATGATTTGTAAATATTTTCCCATTAATTTTGTAGTCTTTTCATATTCTTGATATTGTTCTTTGACACACAAAAGTATTTAATTTTGGTGAAGTTCAATTTATCTATTTTTTCTTTTGGTGCTTGTGCTTCTGGTGTCACATATAAGAATCTATTGCCTAACCTAAGGTCATAAAGAGTCACAACTAAGTTAACTTCTAAGACTTTTACAATTTTAGCACTTATTATTAGGTATTTAACTATGTTGGCCAGGCTGATCTCAAACTCCTGACCTCAAGTTATACACCCACCTCAGCCTCCCAAATGTCTGGGATTACAAGTGTGAGCCACTATGCCCGGCCTGTTTTTATCTTCCAACAGTGATTATAATGTGTCAAAGTGTGATTCTGATTTTTTTTAAACTTTTTTTAAATTAAGGTTTATTTGTTTGAATGTATGTATCAATGTTTTTCATCAACTTTATGATGTTTCCAGCCATTGTTTTTTTCAAATCTTGTGAGATTGCCATAATGTGTTGTGTCTCCTATTCTGTTCGTGTATTTTTCTCTTTCTGTGCCCCTGAATGTATACCTTATTTTAGAGATGGGGATCTCTCCATGTTGCTCAGGCTGGTGTCAAAACCATGGGCTCAAGGGATGTTCCCGCATCAGTCTGCCAAGTAGCTAGGACTACAGGCACATGTCACCATGTCCAGCATGTTTCATTTAAATTAATCAAATATTTAATTAACTGACACCAGTATTTCACAAAATCTCCCAGAGTAGAGAAAAAAAAACACTTCACAACTTATTTTTTGAAGTCGATATTATCTGAATAACAAAGCCAGACAAAGAAATTACGTAAAAAGTACAGACCAATATCTTTTATGAATATAGATGTCAATATCCTCAACAAAATACTAGAATAGGTAGTTTAACAACACAAAAGAGGTTATATACCACGACAGAGTAGGATTTTTCCCAGGAATGCAACATATGTTCAACATATAAAAGTCAATCAATGCAATCCACCATATCAGTGGAATTAAGAACAATAAAGCATGTGATCAATAAACACAAAACTATTTGGCAAAATCTGTCACTTCTTCACAATAAATACACTCATGAAAAGGAACTTCCTCATCTGATAAAGGACATCTATGAAAACCCCAAAAGTAACATTATAGTTAATGGTTAATAACTCTAAGCTTTCTTCCCAAAATCTAGAAGAAAACAAGATGATCCACTTGCCCATTCTGTATTCAAGTTATACTAAAGGTTGTATTCGGGGAAAACAAGCAAGACATTGAAAGAAAACCTATTCAGATTACATCATAAGAACCAACAGTATTTCTATATGTAGATAATTGTATATTTTAAAAAATCCTAAGGAATCAACAACAAAAAACTTTATTGGAGCTAATTAAATTGTAAGGTGGTACAAAAACAATATATACCAAATCAGTTTTTTCTCAACACTTGCAATGCACAATCCAAAACTTAAATAAAGAAAATAAAGACTGCTCTTACCAATGAGAGCAGTCTTTTACACTAATTCGTATAAAACATCACTGAACGCCTGTAATCCCAGCACTTTGGGAGGCTGAGGCGGGTGGATCACGAGGTCAAGAGATCGAAACCATCCTGGCCAACATGGTGAAACCCTGTCTCTACTAAAAATACAAAAATTAACTGGGCATGGTGGCACGTGCCTGTAGTTCCAGCTACTCTGGAGGCTGAGGCAGGAGAACTACTTGAACCCGGGAGGCGGAGGTTGCAGTGAGCCAAGATCGTGCCACTGCACTCCAGCCTGTTGCCTGGTGACAGAGCGAGACTCCATCTCAAAAAAAAAAAAAAAAAAAAAAAAATCACTGAAAAAGCTTTAAGAGGATGTAAGTAAATGGAAAGACACTTTATGTTCACTGTTTAGAAAACATAATATTGTTAAGATGGCAATACCTGGCTGCGCACAGTGGCTCAGGTCTGTAATCCCAGCACTTTGGGAGGCAGAGGCGAGTGGATCACCCGAGGTCAGGAGCTAGAGACCAGCCTGGCCAACATGGTGAAACCTTGTCTACTGAAAATACAAAGATTAGCCAGGAATGGTGGCAGGCACCTGTAATTCCAGCTACTCAGGAGGCTAAGGCATGAGAATAGCTTGAATGAGGGAGCCGGAGGTTGCAGTGAGCTGAGATCGTGCCAGTGCACTTCAGCCTGGGTGACAGAGTGAAACTTCATTTCAAAAGAAAAAAAAAAGATGGCAATACCCTCCAAATTTTTCTACAGATGCAATAATTTCTTTCAGATTTGTGGCTGCATTTTTACAAAAATTGGCAAGCTGCTCCTAAAATTTATATAGAAATACAAGCAAATTAGAGTTGACAAAAAAATCTTTAAAAGAACAAAGTTTGAGAATTCATACTTTACAATTTAAAAATGTAGTAGTAAGTTACATTGTATGAAAATACACATATAAATTAATAAAATGGAATTTAAATTCTAGCAATCAACCAACATATTTATAGTCTATTGAGTTTCAATATGTGTGCCAAGACCATTTAATAGAAAAATAAAGTCTCTTCCACAAATGGTGCTGGGACAACTTAATATTGAAATACAATAGAATGAATTCTTTGCTATGTGTCACAGAAAATAGAAAAATTAACTCAAAATAAATCAAAAACATAAGAGCTGAATCTTTGAAACTTGTAGAAGAAAATATAGATGTAGGTCTTTATGAACATGGATTAGGCAACAGTTTCTTAGATATAAACCCAAAGTACAAAAACAAAACATAGCAAAATATAAATACATCACAATTCATCAAAATGAATATTTTTGTCCATCAAAGGACACATCAAAGTGAGTGAAAAGGCAAACCCATAGAATGGGGAAAAATATTTGTAAGTTACATATCAGATAAGGCTCTATGATCAAGAATATATATTAAAAACAGCTTGCGTATCAACCATAAAATGACAACACAACTTAAAAATAGATAAATGATTTGAATAAACATTTCCCTAAAGAAGATATACAAATGGTCAATACAATGAAAACATCCTCAACATCACTAGTTGTTAGGTAAATGTAAATCAAAGCTGCAATCAGATACCACTTCACACCAACTAGTTGACTAGACAATTACAAATGTTGGCCAGGTTGTGAAGAAATTGGAACCATCACATATTGCTACTGGGAATGCAGAAAGATACAGTCACTTTGGAAAACAGTTCAGCAGTTTCACAAAATGTCAAGTATAGAATTTATATAAGACTTGGCAAGTTCATTCTTAAGTATAAACCCAAGAGACTTGAAAATATATTTTTACACATAAACTTGTACCTGAATGTTCATAGCAACATGATTCCTAATAGCCAAAAAGTGAAAACAACACTAATATTCATCAACTGGCGAATGAATGAACAAATGGTGGCAAATCCATATTATGGAATATTTTCCAGCCATAAGAAAAGAATAAAGCACGGCTACATATCATACCATGCATGAATCTTGAGAAGGCCATGCTATCTGAAAAAAAGCAGGCACAAAAGTACAAGTATCATGCGATTGTATTTACTATATGAAATGTCTGTAACGGGCAAATAAAAAGCTAAAGAAAGTAGATTAATGGTTGGACTTCTGCTAGTCACTCTAAAGATTACATAGGTACAATGAAAATCTTTTAAAATGATATGGCAGTATTGGTCACACAACTATAAGTACACCAAAGCTGCTGAATTTTACATTTTAAAAGGGAAACTTCATGGTATGTGACATGTATCTCATACAACTGCATGAGTAAAATATGATGGAAACTGTAGAGCAAAATATAATGAAAACACCTCATACAAAAGATTTCAACAAAGAAATACAAACTTCAGATAGAACCAAATGGAAAATTTTACTATATGGGATCAATACAAGATTTGAAATAATAAAAGAAACAGTGAGTTTGAAGTTTTGTCAGTAAATATTCCATAATATGAAGAACAGAAAAGAAAGAGAAAAAAGAAAAAAAAATGAACAAAATCTTAAATTACTGTGGTAATTAATAAGCCTTCAAACATCTAGGTAATGAGCATTCCAGGAGGAAAAGAGAAAGAGAAAGGGAGATAAAATATATTCGAAAAAGCAAGACTAAAACTTTCCAAATTTTATGAAAAAATATGGCTCTATAAATCCAAATGCATGAGTCATAATAAATTCCATGTGAATAACATTAAGAAATTTACTCTTAGATACATCATAATCAAATGATTTAAAGTGAAAGAAAAACAGAATCTTTAAAGCAGGGAAAGAAAAACACCTCATTGTGTATAGAAGAACAGTAATAAAATTAACAATCAACTAATCAACTGCTTATCAGAAAAAGAACACAGTAGAATGACATTCAAAATGTTAAAAGAAAAAATAGTCCATTCTTTGAAAAAAATATTAATTAGAAAGCAATAACAAATATATTTTGCAAATATTCAAATGTTACAAAATTAGACCACTTGACGTACACAATAAACACAACATATGAATTTTTGGACTGCAGTGAACATAGTTAGAGAAAATTTCATGAATTTAGTAACTTGTATTATGAAAGCAAATTTTTCATATCAAAAACATAAACTTCCTTTTTAAGAAATGAAATATGAAAAGAATAAACCCAAGGCAAGCAGAAGGAAGCAAATAAAATGATCACAATATAAAGTGACAAAATTGAAATAAAAACATAAAAACAAAAGCTGTTTTTTAACTATCAAAAAAAATTGATAAAACATTAGAAATATCAACCAATAAAAAAATAGAGGAGACAGAAACTACTAAATCCTAGAAGGATGACGAATCATAAATTTTCATTTTAGAGAAATTAAGAAGAGTAGCAGAGAATCATGAAACATTTGCCATAAAATTAGGCAATTTAAACTTAAGAACCGGAGATATTTATAGGAAGAGAAAATTTATTTACTGAAATTGAATCAAAAATAAATAGAAAATCTGAATAGACCTATAAAAAGAAATTGAATCAGTAATTGAGAAACTTCTCAGAAGTGGGCTTGGTGCTGTGTGACCATGGTTCCAGCTACTTAGGAGGCTGAGGCAGGGAATCTCTTGAGCCCAGGAGTTCTAGATTACTATGAGCCACTGCACTATAGCCTGAGTGACAGAGTAAGGACCTACTGTGGTTCAAAAAAAAATTTTTTTTAGTCTTCTCAGAAAGGGAAGCCCAGGTTCAGGTGGACTCACTGTAAATTCAATTAAAAAAAGTTAAGAAGAAATTAACACTGGTATTCAGCAAATTCTTCCAGAAACTAGAGAAATAACATTTCTCAACTCATTCCATGTAGCTGATATTATCCTGATAGTAAAACCACACATAGACGTCACAAGAATGAAAAACTACAGTCACTATTCTTCATGAACATCAATGCAAAAATTCTATCCACTTATTAACAAATCAAATTTTGAAACTTACATAACAAAGTTACATAAATGAGAAACTAATATAACATCCAAAGATCATTTAACGTAGTACACCGTACTGACAGAATAAAGAATAAAAATAAGGTGATGATCTCAATAGTCACAGAAAAAGTATTTAAAAACTCGTCACTGATTCATCATTAAAATTCACACCAAAATGAAACACAAAAGAATGTCTTCAACCAGATGAGTATAATTTACAAAGAACTATGGCTAATGTTGAAGATGGAGACCCAGGTATCTCAGATCAACTTCCCTTTTCATTCCTAAGACTGTAAACTTCCCTTTTTCATTCCTAAGACTGTAAACTGAAACTCTTTTCATATGTTAAGCTATAAACCTAAGATTCTTCCATGTGTAACATCTGAAGTATAAGCCTATATAAAGAAGGAACTTTCCTTTGTTAGGGGAGCTTGGCTGTTAGGCAACTATACCACCTTGCTCCCGGCCGAATAAACTTCTTCCTCCTGTATTCTGTGTCCCTGAGATCCATTTCCTATGGCTGCTCCTGCTACAATATCATAATTAATGGTGATGTAATTCTTTCCCACCAAATATTGGGAACTAGGCAGCAACAGCCAGTCTTTCCATTTTTCTTTACTATTTAACTGAAGTTTCAGACTGGAGCAATAAGGCACAGAAATAAATGTAAGGCAAGTAGTTTGGAAAGGAAGAGATAGAACTATCTTAATTTTTAGAAAATATGTTTTCATATATAGGGAATCAAAAATAATTTCCACATAAAAATACTAATAAATTTATCAAAGGTATGCGATATAAAATGAATTTAGAAAATTAATTGTATTTTCAGTGAATCATCAGATTATAAAAAACAATTTTATTCACAAAAGCATAAATAATCAAATACATGGGAATACATTTTAAAAATAAATTTAGTAATTGAAGATTGAAAATTACAAAACACTCCTAAGAGAAATTAGAGAAGATCTAAATAAATAGAAGGACTACCACATTCATAAATTGGAAGGCTCAGTAAGAGACAAGTCTCTAAATTGACCTACAGATTTCATATAATCTCTATAAATATCTCAGGAAGATTTTTGTAGAAATGGACATACTAATCCTAAAATTTATGTGCAAATGTAAAGGATGTAGATTAGCCCAAACAATTTTGACAAATAACAAAGTAAGAGCACTTAAACTAACTGATTTTGAAAAAAAAATACAACTTGAAAAACAAGATAGTATGATACTTGAGTAAATAAAGATATGTGTATCAAGAAACAGAATAGAAAGTCCAGAAATATATCCTTAAGCTTGCCTTATCTGTTTGTCATTTTCCTTCAAGGCAGCCAACTTCTTCCACTGCTGGGGCAAGGGGTCCTTGCCATTCCTACCCTCCAGATTGTAATGATGGTTTAGACCAGTCATTCCTGTTTGTTTTCTATTCTTTCCTTTTCCAAATGAGTTTCTCCTTGGCTGTGATGATTTCTCACTGTGTTTTGCATTTGTGGGTCCAGATAACTTGCTCTATCATTTATAGATCACTGGATCACGAGACACCTTGGAGCACTGGGGTATCAGCTAGGAATCCTGGACTTTAGTTGGATAGTGTAGCTGAATCAAATTGTAGTTGCCTTTTCTGTGGTCATGGGTTGACTTCAGTGTGGCAGAAAAAGGGTGCACTATTGTCTGGTGGCAGGAGAGGATTACTGCTGTGGATAGCACTGACTGTCCACAAAAATTCATTCCCCATTGCCACTGGAATGGAATGATGGCTGGATGCATGGAGCTCAGTGCATTCCAAGACTTCATCTCCCTCATGGAAAGGAAGCCAGACTCCCATGTGTATCATCCACACTGGCACCACAAGGCAGTAGGCATGCCTTGTGGAAAGCTATTTGCCCCTATCTTTGAGACACAGAAGTGCCTACATCCAACCTCCAAGAGGGAGATAAAGCTAGGGATGAAAAGCAAACAAGGTAGAAGGGATATAGAGCTTTCTCTGTAAGAAAAGGTGCATAAGTCTGCTGAACTGGCATGCACACCTGATTATGTGAAATGGAAATTGAAAACATATAAGCCATATACTTACTGTTTCAGTTCCAGCTTATACAATTTGTCCTTATCTTCATCTAAAACAGGGTTAAAAGGTTGCAAGACCATTCAGTGGGGAGGAGAAATGGTTTTCAACAATTGCTGGAAAAAAATAGATATCTACATGCAAAAGAATGAAGGTAGAACCTCAGCGTATGCCATATGCAAACATAAATTCAAAATGGATCAAAGACTTAAACATAAAAGCTAAAACAATAAAACTCCTAGAAGAAAACATAGGGGAAAAGCTTCATGACTTTGGATTGGGCAATAATTTTTTAGATATGAAACAGAAACAGAAGCAACCAACAAAAAAAGCAGATAAGTTACAAAACTTTTCTGCCTCAAAACAGATGATCAGTAGAATGAAAGGAAACCCACCACATGGGGGAAATATTTGCAAACATGACATTAGGGGCTAATATCCAGAATATATAAAGAACTTCTACAACTCAGCTTCAACAGAACAAACAACCTGATAAAGATCTGCAAAGGTTTGAATAGATATTTCCCCAAAGAAGAGGTACAAATAGTTCATGAATAACAAGACATAAAAAGATGTTCAACATCCCTAATCATTAAGGAGATACAAAGCAAAACTACCCTAAGACACTATTTCACACTCATTACGATGTTTATAATAATAAAAACAAAACAGAGAATAGCAAATTTTGCTAAGATGTGAGAAAACTGGAATCTTTCTGCACTGCTACTGGGAATGTAGCTGCTATGGAAAACATTTAACAGTTACTCTAAAAAATAAAAATATAATTTCCATATGATCCAGAAATTCCACTTCTGGGATGGATTTCTAAAAGAATTGAAAAGATGGACTCAAAAATATATCTGTCTACTTAAGATCACTGCAGCATTTACTCATAATAGCCAAAAGATGGAAGCAATTCAAATATTCATTGATGAATGAATGGATAAACAAAATGTGGCGTATTTTTAAAAATCTCTTTAGAATACAGTATTATTCAGTCTCAAAAAGGAAGGAAATCCTGTCACATGCTGCAAGATGGATGACCTTGAAGACATTATGCTACCTGAAATAAGACAGTCACAAAAGAACAAATACTACATGTTTCCATTTATACAACATACCTAGAAAAGTAAGATTCAGAGAGAGAAAGTAAAACGGTGCCTGCCGGGGCTGGGAGGAGCAGGGAATGGGGAGTCACTGTTTAATGGAGACAGAGTTTCAGTTTTGGAAGAAGAAAAAAGTTCTGGAGATGGATAGCAGTGATTGTTGAACAACAATGTGAAGGTAATTCAGCCTTCTAATTTGTACACTAAAAGAGGTTAAGACGATAAATTTTATGTTATGTTCATGTCTTACTACATTTTTTAAAAAGAGCGTGAAAGGAAAAAATAACAGCTATAATTTCTTTCCTCTTGTTTTGTTCTATTTTTGTTTTGTCTGTTTTTAGTTATGTTAATGTAACAAAGCTAAACTGTTCTCAATAAATGACCTCCCCTGGTTTTTGGGTGCCATTTTCTCTTGTTGATAAACTTGAAAGATCTTCTGATCTCTCCTGCTCCTTCTTGACCCTGTCACCAGATAACTTTCCTCATCCATCAGGCCTCATCGGAAGCATTACTTCCATGGAAAAGCCTTTCCTGACTTCCACAATTTATTAGGTCACCTATTATTACAGAATTCTAAAGAATCCTTGATCTAATACCGTCTGTTTCACTATTCTGCAAGTTTTAGGAGAAGAAAATAGTGTTCTTGTGTGTCTGTGTCTTTTTATTTTTCTACTTTTGCAGCTTATAAAAATAATCACTACTTCATTTCTTTGCATATTAATGTTATCTCCAGGTTTTCAGTAATATAAATAATGAACAACTTGTATATTGATCTTTGCTTTCATCCCACTTCACTCTTTTGTAATGATATATTTATAGAAATTGAATTGCTAGATCAAATGCTGTGTTCATCTGTGAGCCTATGGATACATTTTCACAATAAACAGGATGACTTTTTAAAAATTACTTTCACTGGCCAGTACTTTTACAAATTATTTTACATGGCTAGCATTTTAATTAGTGAACATGTACTTGAAATTTTCATAAACTTTATCAAAAGATTTAAAAATCATAGAGTGAATTAGACTTCAGATTTTTTTTACTTACGTCACCTACTTTAGATGAATTATTCACTACTTTTGAAGGAAAATTTTGATTTCGGCACACTAAGCTCAATAAAGAATATATATTTCTATGATCCTACAATGTGAAAAGTGGTCACTTCCTTTTAAGGAATTTATTGTCTCATCCTCATGAACTCCAGAGCTGAGCAGGTGACAGCTGACAATAGTTCACACAGGGACAGGGTTTAATGGTTCAAAGGAGAAAAGGAGTCCTCTATTGGAGACTGCAACAAGCTACACCTAAAGAGCGCAATACCGAAAGACACCAGATCATATCTCCTACCCTCCCAGTATGGCATAGTTTTGGCAGAGTTGCTAAAACTCTGAGGAACAACACCAAGAACAGACAGGCTCATGTTACGATAACCGCTAGTGAGTGTAAAACATAAAAATCAGGCCGGGCGCGGTGGCCCACACCTGTAATCCCAGCACTTTGGGAGGCCGAGGCAAGCCGATTCCCCGAGGTCAGGAGTTCGAGACCAGCCTGATCAACATGGTGAAACCCCATCTCTACTAAAAATACAAAATTAGCTGGGTGTGGTGGCACAGCTACTCGGGGAGGCTGAGGCAGGAGAATCACTTGAACCCGGGAGGTGGAAGTTGCAGTGAGCCGAGATCATGCCACTGCACTCCAACCTGGGCAACAAGAGCGAAACTCAGCCTCAGAAAACAAAACAAAACAAGTGACAGCGGGTGCAAAAAAATTTATATATAAAAACTGACATCCAAAACCGAAGCAACCTTAATGACAAGCAAAGAGAAACAGGAAAATTCCAGAAGTTGGCATCCATCAGGGCAAGGAGCCAGCCACAGGCAGGACCTACCCGGGATGCCCGTGGGTGGTGCGTGCGGGTGGTCAGGTGCCAAATCCCCGAGGCTACCAGGGTGGGTGGAGGCTGGGGGCAGCTCGCTGCTGCAGGCAGGCTGAGGCCTGTTGGGGCGGCTCTGCGCCCTCTCCCGCTGCCCTGCCATCCTCTCTTCAGAGCATGTACTTAGAAAACTCGGATTGTACGTGCTTTCTCTGTCCCTTTGAGTCTCTGTGGGTCTTCTGCAAGCCAGGAATGTTTTCTGGGAAGGCTAGGGCCGGGGTCTCCCTGTCTCTGCGGGTGGTGGGGGCCTGACTTTCCTAAGGCCAGCTAGCAGACACAGCAGGCCCAGCCTCAACTCTTAATGCCCTTCTGTATTTTGCTTTTGGCACGCTGCCGGGTCACGTGGCCTGCGGTTTTTGTTTTGTGAGTAATGCTTAGGTCACACTGGAGCCTTCCCCTACTGCAGCCACACTGAATGAAACCTGCCCTACCGCCTTCAGCTAGCGCGGATCGCTGCTTCTCTCTGACATCCTGTCTGGTCTCCTGACTGTGTGCTCCACCCTGCCCTGCCCTTCCACCCTGCCCTGCTCTTCCACCCTGCCCTGCCCTAAAACGCCCTCAACCTCCTACCTGCCTGACTGACCTCTGCGGCCTCTGGAATACACATCAGAGGAGCCTCTTACTTCAGGAAAATGCAATGGCTGGTTGAGGTAAGAAGCTAAGATTCTGTGAGGGTGGCTATGGGGTCCCTGTAACCTACAGACCCCAATTTCAAGTCACATTGGTCATCTATGGAAGTCCTCTGCCGTGGGGTCCTCCACCAAGGCCGCCATGATATTCCTGATATTCCTGGAGAGTCTGTCCCGCCATGATGAGTACAGCTGCAAAGGGTTGTTTCTGTTTTCAGTATCTGGTTTTGGGGAAGCGAGGCTGGTGGAAGAGCTCTAGGCTTATCCTCAAAAGTGTTGTGCAGCTGCTGACATCTGCTCCATCTCACACAGCTGTCTGACTCTATTTGTTAGTTGCAGATATATCTTTGTCTACCTTGAAATCCAATTTGAACTTTCAACTTCCTGGAAAGCTGAGCAAAGTAAAGAAGAGGAAATGTAGTAGAGGAGCATCCTGCTGTTTTCTGGAAGGTAAATGTGCACATTCTATGGAAGCCGAAATACCAGTAGTCTTTTAGGACGTCACTGGTTCACCCTGTTCTAATTTTAATTTCCACAATATGTCACAGTTGACCGTGAGTTAGACAGAAACAATGCCGTAACTATGTGATGAGTCCCTGTAGGTTGAGTTAAAAAAAAAGTAAAGGTGACTTTTGCTATATTTAAATCTCACAGGATGAATGATAACACTGCTCTATCTCAGTTTTAATGATGGCATGATTTTTATATCGGTCAAACATTTCATAAGGAACACGGTTCTTTGTCATGCCCACTTGCAGAGAGATCTAGATCTTAAAAAGCGACATTTCAGTTACACAAGTGTTATTCCCCAAATGCTCTGAATGGATCATTCATACCCTGAAAAAGAATAATTTGCCGAGACTCTTCCCATGGATCTCTCTATGTGGAGCTGGGTAAAAGCCATTACTTTACCTCGGAGGAAGTCCTTTTTAAGCTGGAAGTAGAAATTACAAGCAAAAACTGTGCACAGTGGGGAAAGTGAATGATAAATTAAAAATCTATCTCAAAAAACATTTTGAGACATTTTTCGTTTTCAGGCTGGTGATGCACATTGGAATTTTAGAGTAGCTACTTGGAAGAGAGAGGGATACATGGTAAGGCTTGAGGATCCAGGGCAGAGAAAGCTGCAAATGAGGTATATCTTGATATTTTTCAGCAAGCTGGAAACTTAGGACTCAAGAGGATGTGAACAGCCATATAGTTTCTGTTGCTTTTACACTGGACCTATTTTTCACTTATGCTCAATTTAGAACTGAAGGAAAAAAAAAAAAACTGAAGCCAAAACAAACTTCAAAAGCAGCAGAGGACAGGCATGCCTGCATATAAATTGCCAAAACCAATGCAAGTGCTGATGTTACAAAATGTTCCTTTACTTCAAAACAGTTTGCATCGGAAACAGGTCAGAAGGCCACGCAGAGGGCTGGTGAAACTGACTTACTTTGTTTTAGCTACTGCCTTCTTAGAATTATTACTTAAAGTTTATATTCAATGTATATAATAATATACATTGCCTGGGAAGGAGTGCTTGTTGAGTTGTATTTTGTGCTACATGTAATTGACTGCATTTAAAATGCCGTACAAAAATTTTGTGTGTTTACCTACAAATAATGAAGACTGTAAAGAAGTCCATCCCTTCCAGAGATGATGTGGGAAGGGAGGAGGATGCAGTGATCAGGAACCCCCAGAGGATGGATGGTAATTCCTATCATGACATTTCAGATGATCGCTTTCCAATTCATAATGGCTGAGTGTTTATTTCACATCTGTATGCATGAGGCTGTTCCAAACACTAATGAAATGACACAAAACAAAGCCATTCCAAAGTTTCAGGGGAGCATGTTGCTTCTTTCTGGAAGCCTGGCTGCCTAGACTTGGTTCTGTGTTAATGCTCAGAGTTCGACCTGCACAATGACCATCAGCGTTGGGGATGTCAACTGAGGAGAGCAAGGGAGGAGAGTGGGTCAGGTGAATCAGTGAATCGCTGATCTAGACTTTTGGGTCTGATGAAATACAACAATCTCCTTTGAACTCAGCATCAGCTGATGAAAATGTTGATTTCCACCTTTTCAAGTGTTCATACATTATCGTCTATAAAGTTGTGTAGGGATAAAAAAATGTACTAGAAAATGTGGAATGTTTAAATGATAATCTTATTTTTTTTAATTATTATAACAGTTCTTTCAAATGACTTGATATTTGTTCATTCAAATTACATTACTAAAAATATTGGACCAACAACTATAATATTTGTATGGAAATATAATTTACCAAGTGTTTTCCCATGTATTTTTGGAAGCACTCGATTATATTTCTGAGTAACCAACACTGATTAAACAAGCAAGGTGATGCTTCAGTGTGCTTGTCAACATAGAAAAAGTCTCGATCTCACATCCCTCTCCTTCATCTTCCACTCTCTTTCTTCTCCTGCTACCCTTTTCTGTGCTAACATTTTCTGAATATCCATATGGTGTACGGAACCTCTGTGCAACATCTAAGAAATATTTGACAATGCCTTTGAACTTAAGGAACATTACCATAGAACATGGGCAATGGTCATCGACTTTGACAGTGAGACTTTTTTGTTTCACTGGGAAATCTTTACATTTATGTTGTAATATTTAAGAACCTTATTTCTCAGCAATTATTAAGTCAGATTTAAGAATGTGGTAATGCATACAGGATGGATTTTCACTTAAGATAATTAAACCTTTAAATGTTTCAGCATGACTACAAGTGCATAAAGAAAAATGAAAAAATATAAATACAGAGTATAGAGAGTAATTATACAGGAAACATTCAATGGACAAGTCATCCAGGTTAAGAAAAGACATTTCCAGTAGTCCAGGAACCCTCCTGTTTCTTGTTCAAACACATTCTCCTGCACCCTGCTAGATATAACCTATATATTGAATTTCATCATAATTAACTTCTAGCTTTACTTATTTTCTTTCCAATGCATATATATTGGTGTTAATTATGCTATGACAAAATTACGTATTGTGTGTGTTCTGACTGCTCTACCTACCAGCTATTCCCCATCTCTGCTTCTCCTCAGATCTTCCTATTCTCTGAGACAATGCCTGAAGAGCAATATTGAAATTAGGCCACTAATAACCCTCCCATGGCCTCCAAGTGTTCAAGTGAAAGGAAGAGTTGAATGTTTCTCTCTTTAAAAGAAAAGCTAGGAACGAGTATGTCTAGTAAGGAAGGCATGTTGACAGCTGAGATAGGCTGAGAGCTAGGCCTCTTGTGTCAAACAGCCAAGTAGTGAAGGAAACTTCACAAAGGAGAGTTCTTGAAGGAAATTAAAAGTGCTACTACTCCATCGAACACATGAATGATAAGAAAGTGAAGCAGCCTTATTGCTGATGTGGAGAACGTTTTAGTGGTCTGGATAGAAGATCAAATCAGCCACAACATTGCAGTGAGCCGAAGCCTAATCCAGAGCAAGGCCCTCACTCTCTTCAATTCTGTGAAGGCTGAGAGAAGTGAGGAAGCTATAGAAGAAAGGTTTGAAGCTAGCAGAGGCTGATTATGAGGTTTCAGGAAAGAAGCCGTCTCCATAACGCAAAAGCGTAATGTGAAATCGCAAGTGCTGATGTAGGAGCAGCAGCAGGTTACCTGGAAGATGTAGCTAAGGTCATCATCAGTAAAGGTGGCTGCAGTAAACTACAGACTTCAGATGTAAACAAATCGGCCTTCTACTGAAAGAGGGTGCCAAATAGGACATCCATGGCTAAAGAGGAGAAGCCAATGCTGGCTTTAAAACTTGGAAGAAGATGCTGCCTTTCTTGTTAGGGACTAAGGCAGCTGGTGACTTTACATTGAAATCAGTGCTCATTTACCATTCTGAAAATCCTAGGGCCTTAAAGAATTATGGTAAATCTACTATGCCTGTGCTCCCGAAATGGAACAACAAAGGCTGATGACAGCACATCTGTTTACTCAATGGCTTAATGAATAGTTTAAGTTCACCTTTGAGATCTCCTCAGAAAAAAAAAATAATAAATATTCTTTTCAAAAGATTACTGCTCATTAACAATATTCCTGGTCACCCAAGACCTCTGATGGAGATGTACAATGAGGTCAATGTTTTCATGTCTGCTAACGCAGCCTCCATTCTGCAGTTCAGGGATCAAGGGGGTAATTTTAAGTCTTATTATTTCAGAAACACATTTTGTAAGGCTATAGCTGCCAGAGACAGTGATTCCTCTGATGGATGTGAGCAAAGTAAGTTGAAAATTTCTGGAGATGATTCACTATTCTAGATGTGATTAAGAACATTTATGATGCATGGAATGAAGTAAAAATATCAACATTAACACGAGTTTGGAAGAAGCTGACTTCAACCTTTATGAATGACTTTGGGAGGTTCAAGACTTCAGTGGAGGAAGTAATTGCACGTGTGGTAGAAATGGCAAGATAACTAGAATTAGAAGTAGAAACTGAAGACATTGCTGAATTGCTGCCATCTCATAACAAATTTGAACAGATGAGAATTTGCTTCTTATGAATCAGCAAAGAAAGTGGTTTTTGAGAGGAAATCTACTCCTGGAGAAGATACTGTGGACATTGTTAAAATAATAACAAAAGATTTAGACTATGACATACTTAATTGATAATGCAGCAGCAGTGTTTGAGAGCACTGAGTCCAACTTTGAAATAAGTTCTGCTGTGGTTGAAACGCCATCAAATATCACTTTATTCTACAGAGCAATCTTTCGTGAAAGGAAGAGTTCACTGATACAGCAAATTTCATTATTATCTTATTTTAAGAATTTGCCACAGCTACCCCAGGCTTCAGCAATCACCACCCTGATCAGTCAGTGGCCAGCAGCATTGAGGCAAGACTCTTCACCAGCAAAAAGATTACAACTTGCTGAAGGCTCAGGGGATCATTAGATTTTTAGCAGTAAAGTATCTAATTATGGTATGTGCACGTATTAAATATGATGTTATTTTACCCATAATGGTATAGTGTAAACATAACTTTTATCTGCACTGGGAAATTTAAAAATCTGTGTGACTCATTTTGTTGCAATATTTGCTTTATTGAAGTGGCCAGGGTCTCAACCCACAATATCTCCAAAGTATGGTGGTATAATTATTCTTTTCTGTCTTATTCTTTTCACTTGGCATTATATATGCAAGAGTTACCCCTATGTTGTGGCTATCACTTATTTTTCTGTACAGCTATATAGTATTCCAATTTATGAATACAGCAAAGGTTATTTTTCTTTCCTAGAATTGATGAACATCTGGGCTTTTTTTCTGTTTGGGGCTATTGTAAACAACATGCTTTTGGAAGATCCATGTATGTATTGCCTGGGGCTCATTGCTTAGTCTCCAAAGACCCCAGCCTTCTCAGTCTTCACATCTTCGTGTAGCCTCTAGTTCTCTCTCACCGTGTATCATATCCAGGTTGGTCTGTGTGAACAGGAGGTACAAGGACAACACTTCAAAGATTAGGTTGTAAAAGTCTGCAGCTCCGTTTTGGGCATTTACTTGCTTACTCACCAGGTCACGCGTTCCGACTCTGTCTATCTCTGTTTCGCTGCCTTTATTTTTCTTTCTCCTCCTTCTTTCTTTCTTTTCCTCTCAAATATCTTATTCCGGGGAAAGCACGTGCCACGTTGTTAGCAAACCTATGGGGAGACCTATGTAGCAGGGAACGGAGATCTCTGGGCAACAGCTGCTGAGGAGCGCCCCTCTCACCCTAACCGAATAAATATACTAATGGGCTTGGAAGCAGATTTTTTTCATTCACCCCTTGACATGAACACAGTCCTGACCTGAAAGGTGGACTGTAATCTCATGGGAAATCTTGAGCCAAAACGGTGCAACTAAATTTTTCCCAGAGTCCTTGACCATAAGAAACTGTGTAAGGTAATCACCATGTGTTGTTTTAAGCTTCTATGTATGAGATAAATCTTATGCAGCAATACAGAACTAAAACTACATTTTTTTCTCTCTGAGACATATCCAAGATTGAAATTTTGGGACCATAGGTTTATTGTATCTTAAGCCTATTAGATAATGAGAAATTGCGTTTTCAGTATGGTATATGTGATAATCCTTTACTCCATACCATCATTACCAAGCCTCAGTATTGCCAGACTTTAAATTTTAGGCCATCTAATGACCATGCAATCATGTCCCAATGTGGCCTAATGTGCATTTCTCTAACTAGTAATGAGGTGATACATTTTCCCCTATTTTTACTTACCATTTGGCTTCCCTAATTTTTAAGCAGTTCCTCAAGTCTTTTGGTCATTTATCTGCCCCTGAATTTATAAATATACACTTCCACATTTTAACTTTTTGGACTAACATATTTAGGTTTTTAATCTATATGCAAGTGTCTTATACATACAATATGAGATACGGATTTCCTTTTTTCTTCATATGGGTGCCCATTTATTGATAAATTTCATCTGTTTCTTTTGGATTAGCAAATGCCCTTGAAGCACAGCGGTTATGAATGCTGGGCTTAAAACTCAGTGACCTTCAGATTTTGGTCTCATAATTTCTCATTAGTTTGGTAGCTTTTTGGAAGTTTTAAGAAATATTTAATAAGCTTTTTTTCATTTATTTATTTATTTATTCATTTATTTTTAACTTTTCTTTTAAGTTCTGGGCTACAAGTACAGTTTGGTTACTTGCACCTGTAGCCTGGAACTTAAAATAAAAGTTTAGGTAAACTGGTGCCACCGAGATTTGTTGTACAGATTATTTCATCACTCAAGTATTAAGCCTAGTACCCATTAGTTGTTTTTCTTCATCCTCTCCCTCCTCCCACCCTATGCCCTCTACCTTTTAAAAGGCCGGAGTGTGTGTTATTCCCCTCTGTGTGTCCACGTGTTCTCATCATTCAGCTTCCACTTATAAGTGACAGCATGAAGTATTTGTTTTTCTGTCCCTGTGTTAATTTGCTATGCATAATGGCCTCCAGTTCCATCCATTTTCTTTCTTTTTTATGGCTGTATAGTATTCCATGGTATTGTACCACACTTTCTTTATTCAGTCAATCATTGATTGGGATTTAGGTTGATTACATGTCTTTGCTGTTGCAAATAGTGCTGCAATAAACATGAGTGTGCATGCTTAGTTATAATAGAATGATTTATATTCCTTTGGGTATATACCCAGTAATGGGATTCTGGGTGAAATGGTATTTCTGTCTTTAGGTCTTTGAGCAATTGCCACACTGTCTTCCACAGGGGCTGAACTAATGTATACTCTAACCAACAGTGTATAAATGTTCCTTTTCCTCTACAACCTTGCTAGCATCAGCTATTTTTTGACTTTTTAATAATAGCCATTCTAGCTAGTGTTAGATGTTATCTCATTGTGGTTTTGATTTGCATTTCTCTAATGATCAGTGACATTGAGCTTTTTTCCCTATGATTGTTAGCTGCATGTATGTCTTCTTTTGAAAAGTGTCTCTTCGTGTCCTTTGCCCAGGTTTCAAGGAATGTTTTTCTTGTAAATAAAGTTTTATCTGTTATTTTATGCAGCATTTTTCATGGTCTTTAATGAGAGGGTAGATCTGAATTATTTCAGCTACCATTGCCAGAATAAATTTCTTCTCAACTATTTCAAGATTTTTATTGAAATCTTTGTAAATTAAATATTAGGGAGTTTGTCTAATTTCAGGGTATATTAGGTTTAGTGCCCTGTCTCATATTAATTGAATAGTAAAAAGAATCTCAGAAAATCGACCTCTTTGTTGTTGAAAAATCAATAATAATATAGGTTAGGTATACACATTCCATTAACTGTCCAAAACAAAATTACTTGGGCATTTTTAAAGAATATATTTTAACTATTGATGCAATTATTTGGATTAAGAAACTAACCCATAACTTTGTCTTAAAATGGTAATTATTCATTCTGGACCAGATGTCTGGAGATGCGTCTGTCTGTGGCCAACTTTGAGCTACAGGGATGGTCTAGGAAACTCTCTGTGTCTCCATCCTCCATGGACGAGGGAGTTAGCGGAAAATTATTCTTATGGCAGTGGCAGAACATTTCAGACACATTTCAGTTTCTGCTTGTGCTACTTCTGTCAACATCCATTTGACCAAAGCAAGCCTTGTGAAGTTGGAAGAATTTTACACCTCTAATGGGAAGAATAGCAAAGTTAGATGTAAAAGATGTGTATTCAGTGTGGTAAAGAACCAGGCCGATAATTCAATCTGTCACATGTTCTCCATCCAAAATATACAGACTCATTTGAAAATTGGTGTTGTCTCTAGAACACAAACACAGTTCAAGCAACACGTCACCACTTAGCAAAAGATGCTAACTTAGAAGGATTTTTTCAATGGCACTTAGAATATTTGCTTGTTTTTGTAGAGACTACTTGAAGTTGGATAAAAATGATTCTTAAAACTCTATGTAAAATACTATGAAAATATAGCATATACTTTAAGGATATTAAATCTCATGAAAAAAATCACTCAACTCCTACATTGATAGACACATTGGGACCACATCACTGCACACCAAATGACTTGTTCAAATTGAAGATAGAGAACTTCAGACATTTCCATATTTAATGTGCATAGTCATTAATCCTATATTTGTCCCATATTCCTTTTTGGAGTGATTTTAAAAACTGATTCTTTCCATGTTAATGAAGTCATAATTCTGTATCCTCCCTTCCCTTTGTCTCTTTTTCTCTCTTGCACTTGATCATGCATGTGGCATTGTTTCCAACTAGAGCATAAGTAAACAGAACCAAAACCTTTCTCCTCGGAAATTCTAACTGTAGAAGTACAGGTCCAAACAGCCAGAGTTATTTGGTAAAACTGATCTTTTTCTTTTTGCTTCTTAAGGCAATTAAAAAGTTCCAGCTATATCAGCGACAGAGGTATTGATGATACTGAAATTGTTCTGACAAAACTTTAACTTCAGTTAGCAAGTGGCCCTCATGATATGCAGTGATCGAATCATATTAAGTGCTATTAGAGAAAGGTGTATAGGCAGACATCATTGGCAGTCTGACTCAGGAAGTTAACTGTAAGGCCGGTTGCCTCGGGAGCTTGAACACGCCCATTCTTCCCGGCAACAGGAAATTACGTCACCACTCTGCACCCAACACCTAGCCCCCGCTGAAAAACCCCCGCCCAAAAATTTCAAAAAAAGCCACGCCAAACCCTGCCCAATAACTCTTTGTCCAGTTTAGGTCATTCTTCCCCAAGATGGCCCACTCACCAAAAATCCGACCTACCTACCAGTAATAACTGCCTTCACTCCCCTTCCTGGGTCCCAATATCCAGTCAAGTGCCTCATGCTTTGTCTCCCCTATATCCAATCAAATGCCTTCACTCCTTATAAAACCCCTTACCCTGAAATGTTAAATGTGACTTCTCTGGCCCTTACCTGGACCATAGAACCTTGCCCGGGAGCTGAATAAATCGGATTTTCATTTTCTCATACTGGCCTCAGTTTCCTCATTTCAACTCAACAATATACCTTACATTAACAAAAATGACATTAAAATTAACGTAAATATTTCTATTATCTTGCTTAATGAAGCGTAGGTGACAAAGTCATGGTTCTGTCAATCAATGAACAGGGAAGCCCCTCTTCCAAACATGGAGAGAGGCTTGAGATGTATGGTGGAGCACGCAAGAGAGACAGACAATGGCACAGCCAGGGACCAGGAAGGAGCTATGGGCTACAGCAGTGAGCACGTGTGCTGACGCTATCACAGCCCAGGACGGGGCCGCTGCCTGACCTGTAGTTGCACGGAATTTGGCTTTAGTGCCTGTAGAGAAACTTGTGAGGTAAGGTACATGGCTTGAGAAAGGTGGAGAATTGGAATTAAACCTCTTGCATTAAGCTGCAACTCTAAGGACTGAAAATAATCAGGCATTGGCCCAGGAAGACAACAAAGCGGCTTGTTTCTGGAGGACAGTATGTGGGGAGAATTACTACGTAAAAATCTAAACCTTGGCTTACTTTTTTTTGGGATGCAAATTCTACGTTGTATGAAAAACTTCAGTTTAAGAAGTTAACACAAAACATAGTCTCATGTCAGTGATATCGCAGGGGATCTCATAGAAAAAAATGTTCCCTTTCCACACACATATTTAAGATGGGTTTGCCCTGAAGCATTACAGAGTCTTGGGGCGAACAATGCACCTGACGTAAGCTGCTTTAACAATAATGCAGACACAGATGTAAATAAGTGTTTAATGTGATCACAAAGATGAAGTTAAACAATCCTTAAAGAAAGAGACTCAATATAATGCAACACAGACTCCAAAAACAAACTCTAACTTTCTAAAATGAAAACCACAGACACCATATATAAGACCCAACGGGTGGGTCCTAGCCCCTGTAATCTATTAATAAAATATAGCAGGGCAGACACACCTGAAGAGAGAATTGCTGACCTGGAAGAAACACAAAAGGAAATTCTTCAATGCACAGCACGGTAAAGAAAGCTTCACAGGCATTATTTCATCCTCATGTTAACTCTATGAAGTGAGTCATAATATAATCCCTATTTTAAAGATGAGGTAACTGAGGCACAGAAAACTCCAGAAACTTTCCCTCCCTCATCAAACTAGCACATGTGTGAACCCAAAACATCTGAGACAGGTCTCAATCTATTCAGAGTTTGTTTTGCATTTCAGGGAGACAGGCATCAATGAATATGTGTATGATGTCCATTGGTTCGATTCTGAAAGGCAGGACAACTGGAGGCTAGAGAGGGCGCTTTCAGGTCATAAGTGGGTAGGAGACAAGCAGTTGCATTCTTCTGAGTTTGTCATTAGCCTTTCACTAAACACACAATTTACATGTGAGAGAAGGGTAGAGGAATCTCACTTATGCCTTAGTGTGGATTAGCGAAACAATAGGGCAGAGGAAGCCCTCAGATATGCGTTTGTCTCCCAGAGAAGAGGGATGACTGAGTTCTTTCTCTCCTTTGCCCACAAGGAATTTCCCCATGGGAAAATTGTGAGGGAGAGACACAGCTTTTTTTTTTTTTAATCTTCACAGCTCTCTTATTTAGGAATAAAATGGGAGATATGTTTGCCTGACATAGTTCCCAGCTTGAATTTTTCCTTGGCTCTGTGTCTTGGGGGGTCCTCAGATTTATTTTCTTTTCACAGATAAAAGAAGCATTATTCAGACACTGGGGGTTAGTGCTGTGCCTAGATTTGTAGCACAATGCTGCTAAGCTATGAGATATTTCTGTCCTTTAATAGTTACATATGAATTTTACATAAACCTTTTATGTTTTTTCTTAACAAGTTGTAGATATGCAGTATTCTATCTTTCTGCAGAACATATGGTACTTAAGTCAAATATTGCATGTTCTCACTCATAAGTGGGAGTTAAATAATGTGTCCACATGGACAGAGAGTGTGGTATAATAGACACGGGAGACTCAGGAGCGTGGGATGGTAGCAGACGATGAGGAATGAGAAATTATTCAATGGGCACAATTGGTAATAATATGGGTGATGGTTACACTAAAAGCCCAGACTTCAGCACTATGCAATATATCCATGTAACAAACCTGCACCTGTACCCTGTAAATGCATACAAATTAAAAATAAAATTGAGTAAATAATAAATAAAAGTAAAGTGACAACCTACTTAAGGTATTCTTCAGGTACTAACTCACACCATCTTCATGTTTCTGGAAACTTCATTTGGACTTAATTTTTAGCATTAATTAGTGTACCTTTTTCAGAGTCTGTAGTAAATATGTATTGCCTTTTTCAGGGTTTCTTTTCTCTCACAGCTTCCCTCTGGATTGTCTTCTTTCTTGCTTGGGTATACTACTGAATTATTTAGTGCTTGAGGGTAGTGAAGTATTTCTGCCATTGTCTGTTTATACATATCCCTATTTTTCCTTCAATCTTGTGTGATGGTTTGTTTGTGATAAACATCCATGTTTATTGTTTCTCTGGGCACCTTTGGAAGATGGATAATCCTTTGTCTTCTGGCATCTGCATAGCTGGTGAGTAACCTGCTTTCAGCCTTTTATACTCTAAATATTCTCTCTGTTAGCTTTTAATTTTTTTCATTTTTTATATTCTACATTTTCACTACAGTGTTGCTAAATTTGAACTAATATTCACCTATATTTCTTGGAAATCAGAAAGTCTTTTGGTAGTTTTGTTGTTGTTGGAAGGCATCTTTATTTCTAGGAAAACTCTCAGCTATGTCTCTCTCATTTTTGTCATTTTTTTTTGAAACTGGAACTCTAAATAGATACAAACCGAAGTGTCTCAACTTTTCTTCTATGTCTTGAACTACCCTGTGTGTGTTTATGTCTCCATTTCTTTGTTGCATTCTCGGTGAATGTCTCATGTATCTGTTGCAGTATTTCCATTTATTACCTTAACTATGACCAGTACAGATATTTGGCTTATGTGGATTTTTTTCTTAATTCTCATGACTATATATTTTTTTAGTTAAAAGATTTCTAATTATTTTTAATGAAGACATTTTTGGTTGTTTTATTTCTGCCCATTTTTAGGGTCACAATCTATTAGGCTTTTCTTGATATTATTCTTGAATTCATCTTTTTGATGTCTTATATATGCTTATTTTATAAGTCCTTCTCAAACTATTCCATTAAACGATATTATCTGGAATGTTGTCATGTACCTGATAACTGATTTTGTTTTGGTAGTAATTTTTATTTGCATGTATTTTGAGGCTGGTGTTTTAGACTGCTGTCTATACGGTGGATACTTTTGATTTTGCACAATTACTCTGTGTTTAGGCATGCCTGTTTAGCAGCTCCTGATTCACTGTTCCTAGTCCAGAATCACTTCTTAGAATGAGGCACTGGGTCTCCTGTCCCACAGTAATAAAAACAATAACTAAAAATAATTGAGTGCTTCAGAGGACTAGATTATCTTCTATGTGATTTATCTGTATTAACCCATTCCAGTCTTACAGGTAACTGACATAAGGAATAATTTTATTTCCATGTCATAGATAAGAAATTAAAAGTGTGCTTTAATCCCAGCACTTAGGGAGGCCAAGGCAGAAGGATTGGTTGAAGCCAGAAGTTTGAGACCAGCCTAGGCAACGTGGTGAGACCCCTTCTATACAATAACATTTTTTTTAATGAGCTGGGCATGATGGAGTGCATCTGTCATCCCAGCTACTTGGGAGGCCGAGGCAAGAGGAGGATCACATGGGCCCAGGAGTTTAAGGTTACTTAAACTGTGATTATACCACTATACTCCAGTCTAGGTGACACAGTGAGACCCTGTCTCAAAAGAAAAGAAAGAAAAGAGAAAAGAGAAGAGAAAAGAAAAGAAAAGAAGAAAAGTATAAGTAATCTCCCAAATGTCAAAAGATGGTAAGTTCTGGAGTCAGAACTTGAACACAGACATTGTTTTCCAAAAGCTCATCTTAATCACTTCAGTGTGACTTGAAGCTTCACGAAAGTCCAACCACTGCACTTGGTGAGCCCCTGTAGGGAGGGATGAGTCTTGGGCATCCAGCCTTCTGGGCTCATAGTAGATATTAGGCTGCAGTGGGGTTCTCAGCTCAGGAGCCGGGAAGCTCTGCACATAACTGGCTTCAATCCGCATGGATGGATTCTATCCAGCGTTTTGTACGGAATGCCTTTTTCTTTCCCGGATTCCCTCACTACCCACATCCAGTTCCCTAGCCCAGAGTCGTGCAGCTTCATCTGCATTCAGTGTTTGGCACTTAGATTTAACTTCTGCTGAATGGAGCTGTTTGTAAACCTTGTTTTTTTCCCTGAAGCAGAGCTTGTTGTGCTATTTGGATTGAAAGTGTTCAAGATCTCTCTCTCCTAGGCCTTTTTTCCACTACCAGAAAATCACGATTTGGAGAACTTCCAGAATCTTTCATTACAGATTTTCTAGTTACACCCTTGTAGTACTATTTTAAAGCACAGAACACAGCAAAAACAAACTTTTTCAATGCCTCAAACAATTTGGCATACTGGCATTTGTGCTTCACGCTTTTGCGCTAGGGAAGGACAGTGCCAAGAATTCTATACTTACTGAGCAGAATGACTTTCTGGAGTTGAAACATCATGATTTTTTTTTCTGCTATATTTTTGAGGACTCTTCTGAGGATTCTCCTGAAGCTCTTCCCTTGTCCACTGGGTGAAAGGAACATAACTGGAGTTCCCTTGAAGCAGCTTGTCCACAGGGCAGGGCCAGAATGTCTTTCTTCATTCTCCCTATATCTCTCTGTGGCATTATCCACTAATCAAGTTTCATTTTAGATTCCCATGGAAATGTTCCATATGCATTCCAAGTGGCAGTTGGTGCCACATATTGGCTGAAATATCTACCATGATGAGTCACCCCAAACTGCTTGCCATCTTCTGGTAACTCCTTCCCCTTTTCTGTTTTAGAGTGAAAGTCTTAGGTTGATAATGCAGGTGATCACCTAAATTCCATAACTCTGTCTTTTGGTTGAACAGTTGCTTTTCTGTTCAGCTATTCATCTTTGTATTTTGTAAGAAATAACCTTGTAACAGTCCCTCAGATCCTCAGTCTGCCTTTACCTCCTTCATTTGCCCCCACCAATCTTAGAAAGGCTGTAGCAAGTACTTATAAAATGATGACTATCTCCAAACGTGATGACTGCCCTCCCCTGTCGGTACCTCCTTCTCCACCCATGAGGGTGTTGTTCCAGAATAGTCTTCAGGACATAAATAGCATCTGCTCCCACCAATTTTTTCATCTGCCTTAAAATTTGGTTTGGCATATATAAAACTGAATGGAAATCTTATTTGAGACAATCATCGTAGGTCATTGAGACTTGCAGACGCCTCATGCCATTCTCCAGGTCATCCTCAGAGATTGTGAGTTTCCCTCCATGTCAGCTACACAAATAGCCGTGCTTTTCAGGTTCCAATGCTGCCTCCAAAAATCTCTTGTTCATTGAAGGAGAAGCAGGCCCTTCACTTACGAGACTGCTATTTGGTTAAATCTGGAAAGTACATATCAGTTTTTGAAATTCAAACAAAGACACCTAGAAGCCCTGTGATTTGGGAGAAATCTGAAGTTCTCTGTGTTTCTGCACTGAAAAGGCCTTTCCTGGAGGTGCCCAGATTTGTTAGCTCTCCGAACACCCGTTCAGAAAGCTCATTACGTATCTTGCTGAATCAGCCTGCTTGATCAAATCCTCTTGTGTTTCTGACCTAAGAGTGGTCCTACTGGAGTCTGGCTTGGACAGTAAACAGCGGCTATAGTAAACTGTATTTTCTCGCTGCTTGTTCCTAATATCTTACTGACTCACAGATCTTACTTCTTATGTCATATGCCCAGAGGAAAATTTGAAGTGTGGGCAGCGGAAGCTACGGGGACCTTAGATATTTGGTTTATGGATGAAAGCGTTCCTCTTGATGTGGTATCAGTCTCACAAAAAAATAAATAAATAAATAGTACTTGGAAATATTGTTTTACCTCCCAACTTCCTATCTTAAAAAATAGTTCCTTCCCTTGTGGAGTGAGGATTCTCTATTGGTGCACGTCTTCTCTGTAGACAGCATGTCAACAATTGCTTCAAAATAAAACTGACTACTCTTCTAGAGGATTATCAATGAACATTCTGGTTTGTGGAAAACTTCTATAATATGTTTGTTATGATGTTATCAAAGTATATATGTTAATAAGCAACAACGGATAATATAAATATATATATACAATTTGCTGATACTAATTGTATCACTTGTTTAAGTTTTTAATGATCTCACAAATGAAACTATGAGAGCTTTAAATAAATACATGTTTATTTATAAAACAGAATCATTGTTTTGCTGTATGAGGTATCCATGCAGTGCCTAAGGGAAAGGCAAGCCTTTCTGAACAGTTTAATAGAAAGAAAGAATGAAAACAAGACTTTGGTGCGAAATAGTTTTTTGGGTCTGCTTTACTTTGCAATATGATAACTGTGCTGTGCTTGGTTCTCTGCCAGTCTTATCTCATTATCATTGAAGGGGCTGTGGAAAAGGCAGGGTTGGTATTTAGACCTACTACAGTGAATCACAAAAGCTCTACAGACAAAAGACTAGAGAACTGAATTGAAAGGTAGCCAAGTCATCAAACTGATGAGTAGCTAAGTGAAGAACTACAGGAGCCATTTTCCTCAATGCTTCCAAAAATGAAGACACCGCAGTGGACCAGTGTGAGGCTGGAGAACTAAGTCTGGGAGGCTACATTTCTCTGAGCTGCAGTCAGAACCTTGGTGATGCTTGGGACCCTACACTACTTGGAATAAGCAACTGGCAAACCATAATGGTTTAAAAGCACAAGAAAGAAAATACTTTGCAATAAATTAGATTTGCTTTTTAAGCTCAATTGTTTGATTCTTTTGTTTTTATTCATTCTCAACTTATTCCCTCAATTTTTTCCAAAAACATGAAAGAATTTTAAAATTCATGTTATACAACATTGAAAAATAAGTAAAGACATGACCCTAAAGAGAAAACAAAGGTAGAAAAAGATTAGGACAGAGGGATAAAAATCACACCCCAAATAAGCCAGGTAGTTCTGAAAATACTACAGTTGGCCAATATTTTGGGACTGTAGTAGTCAATGTGAAGAAGGAAAGATAAAGAGTGATGTGATTTGGAATTTTCCTCAGCAAAAATTAACTGCTGAGAATTTCAAGACACTAAAATGTGAGAGATGGTTCTTCTACAGGTCCCGATCGGTAGTCAAGATTTCCTTTTTATTTTCGAATTATTCTAATTTTCTACATTTTTTTTAAATCTAATAATTGTTGGTATATTATAAAACCCATGCCCCAACTAATCATTTCTATAGCTCTCCATTCTCCAGAGAGTGGTACAGTGAAGACTGTCAATACCATTACAAAATGTCAAACCAATGCATACAAAATATTCATTCCACCCTGTGTTTTTGAATCACAGATGACTGTGTTGATTGCTCACCAAAGTTAAAGGGTGACAGACATGATTCCACTTCACTATTTTATATTCTTATTTATTATTTATAACCTTGACAGTGAAAGGTACATGAATACTACATGACTATGAATGAACATTATGAAGATACTGTAAAAGTGGTGAGGTTAAATCATATATAAATAATTTAGGAAGAGGTACCATTTTAAGTGTAAGATTAGAGTCAGATTCAGATTTGTAATTGTGAATTAGCTGTAGTGTGTGTTTTCCCTTCCTGCACAAAAATGAAATATTTCTGTGGCACAATCAACTCCTTCTATAACTCCTGTGTGGCAATTACTCCTCGTATTTCTTGGGCAGGGACTGGTGTATCTATCAATGAGTCCTTCGTCTTCCCACCTCCACTCTCCCCAGGTTAGAGGCTCCCTGTGAATCCTCACATCACACTCCTTTTCAGGTGGGATAGATGAGCCCAGGTTAAAGAAGATCCATGGGGACACTCTCTCCTGGGGAAGCTACAGGCTGATGGCTCCGTCACAGATTCAACCACATTTGGAAGCCATCCTTCTTTCTGTCTTAGGTGGCCATGCTCTCTGCTAGAATTGGAGTCAGTTGTCTGAAATGAGGCCACCCCACCAAGTCCCTGCCTCTCAGGGTCCAATCTGGTGCACATAGAGAAAGAAATGCTTGCTTGATAAGCTGCTGACATCGTTCCTGCAGTAGCAAGGAGTGGGGGTTTTACTCTTCATTTGAAAATGTACTCAAAATACCAGCTGAATTCTGTCCTTGCTAGCTTGCTTCAGCACTAATACCTCTATTTTATGAATGTAATTAAAAAAAAGAAACTCTACAGTCAGAAAAACTAACTACGAATGCCAAGAGTTTCTACTTCCTATTCTTGTCTTGATTAAGTAATACCTGCAGTTCCAAACTGGCACCAGTGTACACAGTGAAAGCAACACTGGACTCAGTAAAATGTCGGCATCACAGCACTGACTAGCCAATCTCCGGCACTAAGAATGACCGCTCCTTGCCTGGCCCTACATCACTCCAAGTGAATACAGCAACCAGAGGTCTCTAGTCTCTTTCAGGACCTGGGCCATCCCGGGAACTCTCCTGTGGATAGGATCCTATGCAGGCCAGTGGGTCATGGCATCTGTTTATGGTGAATAACTGAACTCTGTGGATTACTTTCAACTTCTCTTTATCCCTCTATGTCTTTAAAGTTTTAAGAGAGCATTGTGACAAAGGGTAGAACTATATATATATATATATTTTTGGTCTGTCATCACTTTCCTATTTAGAACCAAGTGTCCCACAAATTCAACATGTGTCAAGGGACAGTTTTAATACTGCAAAATGCAGCTCCCCTTTTGAATGCCTTCTCATTCTCTGCAGCTTGGGTTCATAGCCTGGGCAAGGCTCTCATTCCTCGCCGCAGGACGTCTGATGCAGACGTTGGAGGTGATGACGTGAACAGAACCATCTTGCTGCACTGCTGGCACCGTGTGATCACAGCAACTAGCACATCCAGTGTCAATGGCTCCCATTGAGCTACAGACTTTCCCTCTCTGTCAATAGTAGCTCCAACACAGGTGAGTCTGGCTTTGCCATGGAGAGAGGGCAGAGTAACCACACGGGAGAGCCCAGTGCTGCCTGGCACTAACTGGCTGGCAGCGGCATTCCAGCAGCATCCTCATGACTCAGTGTTTCTCTGTTTCTTCCATAGTAGGGTCTTTAACTTCATTTTCTATTCCTCATCTTCCCACAGTAATGATAATGTAAGGGGCTTGTAAGGGCTTCATTTGCTCATTCTGCTGCTTCTTAGCAAAGAAATTGGGTGACCTGGTTTCAATTATCTTGAGGAAATCTTTCAGCCTCTCCACATCTATGTTGGCATAGGCCTTTTGTCAGTCACAGTTATCCTACGAATCAATAAAACCAACTGATCTAAGCAGAAAAGGGGACTTATTAAAGAATATTACATAGCTCACACAATTTTCAGAAAGGCCTGAAAATTGAATCTAGGAGCTGTTCCGTGAGGACCACACTGTGGAAGTCATCCAGTTGGTTCTACTGGCCTGTAGGCACTTGACAAAGTTGAGAAACATTTTCTAGAAATGCAGACCTGAGCTTGCTTCCAAGAGATGCCAATTTCTTATGCTTCATCATAGCCTCAAATCTCTGCTCCTCTACCAGTAGTAACTGCAGCAATGAGGAAGAATTTGGAGAGCCTTCATGAACCCTAACATTAACCAGCAGGGTACGGTTTATGAGCTCTGAGCAGAACTTGTGATGTCTGCTGCCTTCTCTGCACAGTGTACTTACTGATGAACTTATTAACTTGCTTTCCATATGAAATAATTCCTTGTCTGTCTAAAACATAAAAAACACTGCCTAACAAGAAGAATTTAAGTTTTCTCAACATTTCCTCCAAAGCTAACCATGAACTAACAAATAGTTACACACTGTAACCAGTTTTTCCGGCTCATCTCATTCTAGCAACGTTATTGTAGAGTGTCGAGAATTCTCCCTTCTGGTATTCTAGGAAACGTTTGTCTACTGATAGGATTCTGATGACCTGAGAGAACAGTCAATCAAAGATCTAGCTGAAGAGGACATGTCTCCCAGCATATAAATATTTCAAGTACGTAAATATACAGAGAAACAACCATAGTATTTCCCCAATAGATGATGATGATTGATGATGATGGAATTGAGTGATAGAAAGCATTGTACACGTTTTACCAAGATTAATTGTTCTGTAGATGCCATGGAGAAGTATGATGATTTTTATCAAGTAGTAGTTACATGTTGCAAATACTATAGTAAATAGAAGGAGATTTTTCAATAGAAAATGATCCTTAGATAATTTTTTCAAATGATGATACTTGTCAATGAATTATACGTATGCAGATTTACTAGAGACAGGAAGATGGCATTTTCAATAACTCACAGAGACAGGAAGATGGCATTTTTAACAAATTACATAAAGAGTTATGACTTTTGAAATGAAAATTGAGGTTCACCTAAATTACTTTATTTTTCATAAAATAGAATAATGTTTCCCAAGTTAGTTTTATAACCTTGTTATGAAGTATATACTTCATTATGATTTCATAAATTACATTACAGACATATCATTGCAACCATGCCTTATATAATACATACATTTTTAGTAGACATTATTGTTTTTGTGAAGAATTATTCTACTCTATTAAAATCTGTGGTTCCAGAGCTTTACTCATCTACTTGATATATTAGTTTGGATGCTATAAGACAAGATAAGGCTGCATATATCACATTTCTAATTATTTTCTAAAACCTTTTGATTTAGAGGAAATCCCAGCAGGTATACAGATATCCAGTTTCTGACATTTCTCCAACATTAAACTGTAAATCCATTGAGTACAATTTTCCAGTGTTTTGAAAAATGTTATCTTCTCTGTGAAACTGAACATCTAATAAATTAGCTAAATTTATCTTTGCCACCCACCTTCCATAAATACCGTAAAAAGAAAATAATTTTACCACATTGTGACCTATGATGACTTACTTTTTCTTGATGTTTACATATTACTCTATGTTTAAAGGCATTGTTTACAATCTATTGTTAAAATATTTACACGTGTGTATACATATTTCAAAAAGGCATGAAAAGTTCAATCTTACATTGTGATAAACACAGAATTAATATTTCTTCCTTCTAGTTTAGGAACTAAAAATGAGTATCTGAGAATAAAATGAGTATCTAAGAACGCCAGAGTATCTCAATAATACCTTTCATTACACCAGTCATTATTTACTCATTTGTAATTTTATTGAATAAGCCATTTATTCAAATGTTCTGGTTTTGTACATAAGGAGACTGAGATTTTAAAAGCTGAAGTGATTTGCTTAAGGTCTTTTGACAAAGTATTGACCAATCAGGGTTGTGACTTTTTTTTACTGAATAGGAAACCTAGAGATTTCCAGGGTGAGCACGGGCCGGACAAATATTAGGTCACTGTCTTGCCAGACTTAGAGCTCATTCCATGAAGTAAAAAATCCAAGAAGGTGAAAATATGCCCCATCATCATTAGCACTATAGGAGAGTGTATATATCTCTAACTGTATATTACATTAATAAATAGTAATACAACTGTGTATATATCCATAGAAATACAGTTTAAAGGATTATGTAGAATGAACACAAATATGTTTGCTATGACACATAATCATCTTGTGTATCTTTGAGGGGTTCATCCTCAATGTGGAAACTTACCATAGAACATAATGAAGTATAGATATAGAATTTGTGCACTCAACATACAGTACAGTGTATTAAGCAAATAATAATTTGTTACTCTGATAGTGCATACTTTTTTTCAGTTCTTTGTCTTGTCCTTGTCTTGAATAGTTAATGTGCCTAATTGTCTTCAAGAGATAATTAAAGCACTACTGTTGACAAGGTTTACAATGATCACCACAGCCTCAGACAAAAAGAAAATTCAGTGATGAGAATCATCATACTATGCTTCATTGCTGTCATGTTGTGTTTTGTTTTTACAATTTCAACCTTTATTTTAGATTCATGGGTACATGTGCAAGTTTGTCGCATGGGTATAATACTTAATACTGAAGTGTAGTGTCTGACTGTTCCCTTCACTCAGGTGGTGAGTATAGGACCCAGTCGGTAGGATTTCAGCCCTTGCCCACTCCTCTCTCTGTCTCTGTTCCCTCTCTAGTAGTCCTCAGTGTTTATTGTTCCCATCTTTATGTCCATGTGTATCCAATGTTTAGCTCCCACTTATAAGTGAGAACATTCAGTATTTGGTTTTCTGCTTCTGTGTTAATTTTCTTAGGATAATGGACTACAACTGCTCCATGTAGCTACAAAGGACATGACTTCATTTCTTTTTTATGACTGCTAGTATTTCCTTGTGTCTTTGTCAGTCCTTCCTTTGATGGGCACCTAGGTTGATTCTAAGTCTTTGCTATTGTGCAGAGTGCTATGATGAACATACAAGGGTACGTGTCTTTATGGGAGAATGATTTGTTTTCCTTTATGTATATATCCAGTAATGGAATTGCTACTTTGATGATAGTTCTGAGTTTTTTGAGAAATATCCAAACTGTTTTCCACAGTGGCTTCACTAATAACACTTCCATCAACAGTGTACACACACTCGTTTTCTCCACAGTTTTACCAGCATTTGTTGCGTTTTGACTTTTAATGACACCCATTCTGACTGCTGACTGGTATGAATTGGTATCTCGTTGTGGTTTTGATTTGCATTTCTCTAATTATTAGTGATGTTAGCATTTTTCATATGTTTGTTAGCCACTTGTATGTCTTCTTTTGAGAAGTGTCTGTTCATGTACCTTGTCCATTTTTATAAGGATTATTATTATTTATTGAATTATTTCTATTCTTTATAGATTCTAGCTATTAGATCTTTGTCAGATGGATATTTTACACATATTTTCTCCATTCTGTAGCTTGTCTATTTACTCTTTTTAGGGTTTCTTTTGATGTGAAGAAGCTCTTTAGTTTAATTAGGTCCTAATTGTTAATTTTTGTTTTTATTGCCATTGCTTTTGAGTAGTTAGCAATCTATCCTTTGCCCAGACCAATACTGAGAATATTTGCTGGATTTCTTCTAGCATTCTTATGGTTTGAGGTTTCGCATTTAAATCTTTAATCCATACTGAGTTATTATGGTGATAAGTAGGGAGCCATTTTCATTCTTTTGTGTATGGCTAGCTGGTTATCCCAGCACTATTTATTGAATAGACAATCCTTTCTCCATTGCTTTTTTAAATCAACTTTGTTGAAGATCAGATGATTTCAGATGTTTGGCTTTATTTCTGGGTTCTCTACTTCTGTTCCAGTAATCTATATGTGTGCTTTTTTAACCAATACCATGCTGTTTTGTCTTCCATTGCCTTGGAGTATAGTTTGAAGTCAGGTAACATGATGCCTCTAGCTTTGTTCTTTTTGATTAGGATTTCTTTGGCTAGTCAGGCTCTTTTTCATTTTTATATAAATTTTGGAATACTTTTTTTTACTAATTCTATGCTAAATGATATTCATAGTTTGATAGGAATATTGTTGAATCTGTAGTCTTGTTCTTTTTAGGTAGGATTTCTTTGGCTTATTTAGGCTCTTTTTTGGTTCTATATGAATTTTAGAATAACTTTTTCTAATTTTGTGAAAAATGTTGTTGGCAGTTTGATAGGATTCGTGTTGTCTATGGATTCCTTTTGGCTATACGACCATTTTAACAATATTAATTCTTCCAATCCATAAGCATGAAATAGAGTTTCCATTTGTTGTGTTATCTATGATTGTTTTTTGCTCTCCTTTAGGAGGTAATCTTTCACCTCCTTGCTTAACTGTATTCCTAGGTATTTTAATTTTGTGTGTATGAGATTTCATTCTTGATTTGGCTCTCAGATTGAATGTTATTGGTGCCTTTCTATGTAAATTTTTGTATTGTATTGATTCTGTATTCTGAAACATGCCTGAAGTCATTTATCAGTTATGAGAAGTTTTGATGGAGTTTTTAAGATTTTCTACATATAGAGTCTTATTGTCTACAAAGAGAGGTACTTTGACATTCTATTTTTCTATTTCGATGTTTTTTATTTCTTTCTTTTGTCTAATTGCTCTGGCTAGAACTTCAAGTACTATGTTGAATAGTAGCAGAAAAAATGGGCATCCTTGTCTTGCTCCAGTTTTCAAGGAGAGTATTTTTAAAATTTGCCCATTCAGTATGATGTTGGCTGTGGGTTTGCCATAGATGAGTTATTATTTTGAGGTATGTACCTTCGATGTCTTGTTTGTTTAGAGTTTTTATGACAAATAAATATTGTATTTTATTAAAAGCCTTTTCTTCATCTATTGAGATGATCATATGGTTTTTCTTTTTAATTCTGCTTATGTGGTGAATCACATTTCTTGATTTGCATGCATTGAGCCAACCTTGCATTCAAACATAAAGTCTACTTAACTGTGGTGAATTAACTTTTTGACGTGCTACTGAATTCAGTTAGCTAGTATTTTGTTGAAGATTTTTATGTCTACGTTCACTAGGGATATTAGCCTGTAGTTTTCTTTCTTTGTTGTGTCCTTGCCAGATTTGGGTATCAGGGTGATGTTGGTTTCATAAAATGAGTTAAGGAGGAGTCCTTTCTTCTCAGAGTTTTGGAATAATTTGAGTAGAACTGGTATCAGTTCTTTGCACATTTGGTAGAATTTGTCTGTGAATACATCTGGTCCAGGGCCTTTTTTTTGATGTTTTATTTGTACAGATTCCGTTTTAGAATTTGGTATTAGTGTCTTCCTGATTCCGTCTTGGGAGGTTCTGGCTTTCCAGTGATTTATTCACTTCTTCAAGATTTTCTACTCTGTGTGTATAGAGGTGTTCATATTAGTCTCTGAGGATCTTTAATAATTCTGTGGAATCAGTTGTAATGTCACCATTGTCATTCTGATCATTCTTATTTTGATCTTCTTTCTTTATTTCTTTTTAATTTAGCTAGTGGGGTGTTGATCTTGTTTATTCTTCTAAAAACTAACTTTTGATTCGTTGATCTTTTATATGGATTCCTGGGTCTCAGTTTCATTCAGTTCTGCTTTGATGCTAGCTATTTTATTTTCTTCTGTAGCTTTGAAGTTAGTTTGTTCTTGTTTCTGTATATATATATATATATATATATATATATATATATATATTTACTTATGATGGTAGTTTGTTGATTTAAGATCTTTCTAACTACTTCATGTAGGTATTTAGTGAAATCAATTTTCCTCTTAACGGTGTTTTTTCTGTATTCCAGATATTTTGGTATGCTTTGTTTCTGTTTTCATTTGTTTCAAATATTTTTTTGATTTCTACTTTAATTTACTTGTTTACCCTAAAGTCATTCAGGAGCAAGTGATTCAATTTTCATATAATTAAGTGGTTTTGAGAGATATTCTTGGTACTGATCTCTGTTTTTATTTCACTTGGGTCTAAGTTGTTATAATTCTGATATTTTGAAATTCTGAGACTTCTTTATAGCTGAGCATGAGTCAACCTTAGAAGATATTCCGTGTACAGATGAGAAGAATATATATTCTGTGGTTGATGGGTAGATCTAATAGTAGATACCCATTAGATCCAATTGATCAAGTGTCAAATTTAAGTCCAGAGTATCTTTGTTAGTTATTTTTGCCATATCTGTCTAATGTTGTCAGAGGGGTGTTTACATTCCCTACTATTATTATATGACGGACTAAGTCTTTTTGTAGGTCTAGAAGTACATGTTTTATAAATGTGCATGCTCTGATGTTGAGTACATATGTACTTAGGATAGTTAAGTCTTCTTGTTGAATTGAAACCTTTCCATTATTGTAATTTTCAAATGTTGAGCCAAGCCTATGTAAGCAAAATTATGAAGAAATACAATAGTGTAAAGGCAATATGTTTTGACATATATAATGAGAACTTCAGCTTCTTAACAAAACCTCTTATAAAATAAATTGGCTCACTAATTTTTCAGCAAATTTGAAATATAAAATTTTAAAATACTACCAAATTATTCTAGAAAATCAATCAGAAAAATTATTGCAAAATGTGGCAATACATGTTTTTCTCTTAAATGCAGTTAAACTCTGATTCCTTACTTGTGTCCAAGCGATTTAAAAATAAAAACAAGAACAACAAAACACCTATAGGTTTCTCAGATCTAACATCTACAAGAGAGCAGTTGATTTCTTCTTCCAAACATGTCCCTCTGTGGGCTCGTGTGGTCCTCCGCATGAACATACCAATATCTGCATAGTTAATGAAGCCAAAACCTCTACCTCAGTCTTGGTTCTTCTCTTTCCTTAAATCTAGACTTAATACATGCCCTGATTTATACTTTTAGTCCTGGCTCAGTAATAATTACCCCATTTTACTTTAAAAGGATTGTGGTTTGGAGACTAAATTACTTGATGACTCTTGCTGTCTCTTAAATCATTTTTTTTTTTTTCATTAAGCCCTGTAAGGGCAACCTACAAAATATAGATCTTAATAATCCAGTCTTCTCTCTCCATTTGTCACTACCATGGCTCAAGCCTTTGTTGTCTTGAACTTGAGTCACTTCCACCTACCATTCTCTCTGCATCCAATCTTGTTTCCATCACCCATTCTGGAAAGCAGCATCTAAAGAGATCTTTATCAAATGGAACCACTGCTTAAAGCATTCTATTCCACATGGAAAGGCTTTCTTGGCTATGGCTGCATTTCCACTCACTTTCTTCTTAGCCATAGGTTCAGAAACCCGTGCTTTCTTTCTGCCCCAGGTAATTCTCACTAATTCCCAGGAGCTTCTGCATCCTGGAGTCTCTGGCTTCTGTGTGACGAGCCTCTTCTCAACATGTCTTAGAACAAATGCCAATTCTTCAGACAGCCTTTCCTTACCACTCAGCAAAAATAGCCCACCAGCCACTCACCAGTCTGTATTACATGGTTCTCATCATCTCTCTTCATAACTCTCATCATCATCAGCTAAAGTCGCTGTGATCATTCATCGCCTTATCTTCCACAACCTATAATTAGTACCTGGATCTCTTGTCCATGGCTGTGATTTTGATGCTTCCAACAATGTCCAGTACATTCCACAGTACACACATTATAAATATTTGTTAATGAAAAATTAAAGTTGATTTTCATATAATCACATTTAAAGGTCATTGTTATTATTCATTTTAAAATGTCTCCATCTGGTATGAAATAGTACTAAAGGAGGAAGGCAGCAAATCACACTGCCATGTGTGTACATATGCAACAATCTTGCATGTTCTTCACATGTACTCCAAAACCTAAAATGCAATAAAATATATATAAAAAATAAATAAATAAAAAGGGAGGGTGTATATTATTTAAAACAGTAAAAGTAGAGGATTTATATTTAAAAAAGAAATAGTACTAAAGATATCATCGAAGTCAGAGTATAGTTTACACAAGATATTAAAAAATTAAGCCTCAATATTCCTCCCAAAATTCAGGATTTGAAATAATATTCACTGCATTTCAAAAAGTGATTATAATAAAAATGTTAATGTTCTAATAAAATAATAAGCAATGTAACCAACATGGTTTATTCTTCACAAACTTGAATGTAGGAGAAATGCCTTCATTTTCTCTACATCAAAATAAATCAGATTTCATGCCAGTATTTTTCTGTAATTTCAAATGCAATCATTTTTAAATGATCTATCCCTCGTAAAGGTTGCACAATTATCTGAATGGGGAGTTAGGGGATTTCACAGGTGCTCAGAACACAAGGGCATGGGTTCTAATCCATTGTGGTAATGACTGGCATTGTTTATGACGAAGTCCACACAGTCCTTTGAAGTTGCACGTTACTTTGTGGCATGTCAAGCTGGATTCATCACCCTTATGATCCTGAGAGCCCCCTTGTCCAGGTAACCCCCTTCTCCATGCACCTCGTGAGCCAGAGCTCTCAGAGGGCCTTCCCACCACATGGAGAGTCGATGAGCAAAATGTTCTCTCTGCTGCATAAGCCATTTCTTTTCCCATCCTGTTACCATCTCTACTTTAGGGAGATCTCCTAAGGAGTCTCAGAGTTTCAAGAAGCTGAAATAGGAAGGCAGCCAGTACTTTCTGCTCTGCCACCGAAAGTGCTGCACTAACAAAGGCTGTTAAACTTTGCCAGTGTTCTTTTGGCAATGTGTACCTATGATCCCTGTCTCAGAAGAATGATTACAATATACATAGTCACAAAGGAAACAAGTTAAACTTTGCCAGTGTTCTTTTGGCAATGTGTACCTATGATCCCTGTCTCAGAAGAATGATTACAATATACATAATCACAAAGGAAACAAATTATGTTGAAATTCAACTTAAAATGCGCTTCTTTTATTAACCACAGTGAGATCTAGCAATGCGGGATTAGTATGTACCATGACTTAATAAGAACTACTTACTTTTAAAATAATTATAGTGATAAGCAAAACAAAAATCTGTGACTGCACACAAATATGAAAATATTTTAAATGTTATGAGTTTTCTTGGTATGTCCAAAGCTACTGTGTTTTAAAATTTACATTCAAAATTCAAATTTCAATTAGAAGTTACTAAAACTGAAGGCATATATATTGTGTTTCTTATCTAGGTTCACAGATGACCTCTCATTAAAAACCTAATGAGAAAGTAATAAGTTCTAGTTTAAGGGTGAGTCAACATTTTACCCTTCATTTCTCTGAGAACTTTTTGTCCTTTATGGCATTATTAGCATATGATATTATCAGTTGATATATAATTTTACATTTTGATTCCTGTTTCAAAATTTTAGCATTATTAAAGGGGCTGAATTTTTGCAGAAAACATTGGTACTGATAAAACTGACTGAACTGTCATGAAATATTAGATACCTAACCGCATTCTAAGCTGTGGTTATTCTGACAGCAGACAGTAAATCTACGCTGGTATTTCCACATTACTAGAATAGATAGATAATGGTAGGTAATAGATTTAATTTGGTATTTCCACGTTAACAACTAAAAAATGTTACAGTAGGCACATTTTGAAACAGAGGTATCATTTTTAATATGGATAATTTGTATATTAACTTTTCTAAACAGAGTACTCAATGTTTGCTGTCAGATGTAAAACTCATATGTATTCCATAGGGCTTGCTTCTTGTGCGAGTATTCTCCTCCGTGATGTTGCTATATATACACGTACACATTCTTTTAATTCTGAAAAGGTCTAGACGTGCAAATTCCAAAGAAGGGAGCCATATTTAATGATGGAGAATTAAATATTTCAAGCTTTGCATGGGTAATCTATCTTGTTAGCAAAGGCACAAACAACTTTCCCAGGTACTGAGCATGCTTCAGTTGTCCTAACTGATACAGAATATAAATACTGCCAATAAAACACAACAGAGAAATAGAAGCCTCAGCATTGGGGTATTGCAGGGTGACAGCTTGTGCTAAGTGGTCTTAGTGATTGCCAAGATACTGCCATAAAAGCAGTTCATCATATTTCATTAATTAAGGTAAAATAAAAAATGAAACTTTTGTATATCTAGTAGAAAAAATACAATCTTCACACATCTGATAATTCCATTTAACCGTTAATATTTCCCCATAAATGGCTTATGAGGCATGCATTATTCATGGTCAGGCTTGAAATAAAAATGTTATATGTAGTCTTTAAGTTAGATAATTTATGATAAATAAAATTTATTTGTTTATAATTCATTATTTTATGTAACAGGTAGTTTTCACTTTCATGTGTAAACAGCTTAAGAACTGAGTTTCTGGATCCCTTGGGAATAGTGTTAATACTCATGCAATTGAGGAAAGAGTAGACCCAGTGTGTGATACTATCTTTCTCCTGAAGACAGTAGACCTCACCTCGACGGTCAGTGTCTCAGCAGGAACCAGAAACAGGGCTTTGCTGTCTTTCTCACCTCCAGTTAGAGACAGGGCACACAGAACACACTCATGGATCCACCATAGCAGAGAACAGGACACAAATTGTTTCAGGAAGACGCATCTCTGTGCCCCTTTCCTCCTTGTCCTCAGCTGGCTTAATTCTACATGCAACAGGCCCAGCTGGACCCCATGGTGCCCTCTCTTATTCTCCCCATGACAGCTCTCTCCCTTGAGAGAACCAGACGGGGAAGGAGAGAGAAGAATCATTAAAGTTGGAGAGGCACTGAAATTTTAACACTTCAACCAATGGATTATTTTACGTTTCCTATTTGCAGTGTAAGTTATCAGTATATTTTACTATACATATCTTACTGTTTTTAGCATGTTTGAGGACACTGCCAATTTTAGAGTTTGAAGTGATATTAACAGTCGTTCAGTTCAAAACTTTTTCCCAAAGACAAAACATGTGAATTGTGAAGAAGCCAAAGCATTTGTGAAACAGCTTCTTGTATGTATAATTTCTCAGTCAGCCATGACTGATTGAAGAGTTCTTTTCAAAAATCCATTGTCTCCCAGGATATCAGAAAGAATGTAGAGAGGAGAAAACAGAATAAAATAGATTCCTGCCTTGTGCTTTCAATATAAGAAATGATAAAATTATGATTCTTTTATCTTTAATAATTACGTTACTTCTTGTGAGTAATCATTAATTAACATCCATCAGCTCATTTTTCAGACGCTTTCATGGGTAGGAGAAACCCGAACTGGGACTGCCCATAGCCACTGGCCTAAACACACAATGCAGGTCATCAGTCCCTGCTTGGAGACATGCCCAGCTTCTCATTTTGAAAAATTTTCACTGCCCTTTTCTATTAAGGTGCCGGCAAAGGGAGCCAAAAGAGCATTTGTTATTCAGTTTGCTCTGTACTGGGTGTAAATTTCCTGCTTTTAAATGCCCAACAGCCAGTGGTTTGATCTGTAAAGGACACAGGAAGCAAAGTGCTTGCTCAGTCTACAGGGATGCCATCAGCCCCGTTTCTAGAAGGAGCTTCGAACCCCAGCAGTCTGTGAATTATGTGAGAATCACTCAGCAGATGGTTACTGTAGCATATTAATAGAGGATGAGTATTGATTAACCTGGAATTAGAACACATCTCAATATATTTCTCTTGCCACAAGACTTTGACTTTCAAGGCATTGTTGGCAGAGTCTGAAATCTGTATCAAGTGAGAATGTAAGAGTGGAGGTGAAAATCTCCTATACTTATCAGACTTATCAGAGGACAGCCTAGAGGCAAGGTTTTAGAAAAGTTTCTAAAGTTGTGGCCATCTGGGATATTTTCAAGTTTCAGAAAAGTCTGCCCTGAGCTGAAAGGGCTCTTAACAATCTCTTTGCGACATTACTTTCTGTCTCAGGGAATATACAAGATGAGCTTGAAGCACCCCATAGTGACAGAAAGAAAAACGAAATGCTCAAATACATCCCTGCATGTTCACACACGTGCACGCACACACACACACACACACACACACACACACACACAAACGGTGGAGCTATGCCAAAGAGACACAGGAATCAACTGGAAGAGCTCCCAATGGACAAACCTGGGACAATTTCATCAAGCAACATAAATAAAATGCTTAGATTATAACTAAAACTATGACATAAGAAGCTGTGAGTACATAGATATATAAATAATGATTGAATAAATACATAACTGGGGAGAAGAGGCACATCTCCAGTGAAGAGGATTCAAAATAATTTATGTACATATTCTGCCCTCAAGTAGGTGAAGCAGGATAGTTCCGTGATCCTTTCCCAGGACTCACAACAGGAGTGCTTTGTTTACCCCGCCTGCAGCTTTCAACCCCTCGTGGGAGGGAGCATGCCAGCAAATGAAGCGGGAATTGGAGTGTATGAATGCTGGAACCAGCTGGTTGCTTTGGTGTGGCAGAGGCAAACTCCACTCAGAACGGCTGCATTCCACCCATCACGGGAGAGAGCACACACATGAGCCGGGGCGAGCGCTTCTGGGTTCTGGCAGGAGTGAACTTAGTGTGGGTCTTGCAGCAGCATCTCGAGGGCTGTCCACGACCCCTGAAGTGCCAGAGGGAATGTTAAACTGCTCTTTTAGCTCAGCCATCTGCAGACGGCTTAAGTGTTAGCAGCTCAGTGGGCCCTCTACCTTTTCATATGAGGTGGTTGACTTCTGCCAGCAAGGGCAAAGGCACGTATGACAGCATTTTGCATCTGTATTTGTGGCTCCGAAGCTCTTTTCTGGCATCCAGGACAAATGAGGTCACATGAATAAATTGAAGAATGGTAAATGCAATGATTTTATTGCCAATAAAAGTGGCCCTCAGCAGGAAGGGGAGCTAAAAGGGGGACAGGATGGGAAGGTAATCTTCCTCTGAAGTCTGGTCATCTGCAGCCAAATTCTTCTCTGAAGTTACACCATCAAGCTGCCCCTCTGAAGTCAAGCTACTTCTCTCTGATATCCAGCTGCTTCTCTTCTCTGCCAGCTGAGTATGGGGTTTTCATAGGCACAGGATGGTGGGGTGGGACAGGGTCATGAGTGGTTTTGGAAAAGGCAACATTTGAGCAGGAGAACAGGGATGTAAGCTCTCACTTTGGGCCATGGTCTCAGGCTTTTCAGCTTGAAGGTGGGGCTTCACCAGGGACCTGCCACTGTCTGCCTAGAATTTCTCTGTCGTTGCTGTTAGAGGTATAGCATGACTTTCCACTCCCGAAATGTAGGCTGCACACATAGTGAGCCCTGTTAAAGAATACAGTGTAGAAAAGGAGAGCAAAGAGTAACATTGCAGTGCAGAGTCTTGGCAAACATTACCTCGGCCAGGTGGTCAAGGTCAGCATCAACAGAGATCAGTCACGTTGATAGTGTATACCGTTAGTAGGACGTAATGAAAATCAAGCTTTACCTATGCAAAAACCCATAACCCATAACCCCACTCTAAAATGGAAAAACAAATCCTAACAAGAGGAACACATTATGAATTTCCTGATCAGTATTCCTTAAAACTGTCAGGGTCATTAAAAACAAGGGATATGGGAGAAAGTGGTGCCACCAAGAGGAGCCTGGAAGACACGGTGAGTAAATCGAATGCAGAATCCTAGATGGGGCCCTGGAACAAGAGAAAAGGACATTGAGTACAAAATAAGGAAACCTGAATAAATTATGGACTTTACTTAATAACAATGCATCAAAATCGATTTGACTGTTAGATATTCAGAAACTTTCTGTATATCTAGCATACACATACTAGGTCTATCTCTATCTACTAGATAGAGATACTAGATATACTATATATATATATATATATATATATATATATATATATATATGGTACTTTCTCAACTTTTCTGTAAAACAAAAACTCTTACAAAATTAAAAATTAAAAGTTTCTAAAAAGGATACTTATGAAGAAAATTTTGTCTGAGTGCAGTGGCTTACGCCTGTAACCCCAGCACTTTGGGAGGCTGAGGCAGGTGGATCATGAGGTCAAGCAATCGAGACCATCCTGGCCAACATGGTGAAATCTCATCTCTATTAAAAATACAAAAATTAACCAGGCGTGGTAGCATGCACCTGTAGTCCCAGCTACTCGGGAGGCTAAGGCAGAATGGCTTGAACCATGTAGACAGAGGTTACAATGAGCCAAGATCATGCCACTGCACTCCAGCCTGGTGACAGAGCAAGACTCCATCTAAAACAAAACAAAACAAAACAAAATTTACAAAATGTGATTGTATCTATATCAAATATCCAATATCCACTACAAGCCGGCTCCTCCATAAGTTAAAAAGAAAAACAAAAAACAAAAAAAAAAGGCAATATGCAGAAGCTATATCCCTAGTAAGATATACATATTCAAGTAAATAGTTATAGAAAAGTATAAAAGTCCTGTGAGTATAAAGATATTTTTAATATCTTTTTTCTTTTTACTCGTGTTTTATAAAAACTACAATGGTTTGTATTATTAAATTACTATGGTTTATGTGATAAAAAATAATATATTTTCCTAGAGAAGAGCTATGTATCATACTTTTAGTGTTCTCAATTCCAGCATTAAGAATCTCTAAAACAAAAGAGAAGCCATATAATAAGTGGTTTTAGCTGAGCTGTAAAATTACACACTCTAGGTTTACATATTATTTCCAACCCTTAATACCTACATGAACTTTGAAATATTATTCAATTTCTAAGACTTGGTTCTTCACACAAAATGGGGGGAATAATTATATCTACCAAAGAATTTATTGCAGTGCTTGAATCATGGTTAATGCTAAGTAAATTCTAGAAGAGATATTTTACTAGAGACATTTTGCAGTGAGGAATCTGAATCAGTGTGAATTCTCCATAAGAAAGATGAGAGGAGGTGGAGAAATTCAAAGAAATTAATGGACAGCATTCAGCTATACCAATTTCCCCTGAGTTCAGGTCCCTGAAGAAGGATCGTAGGTAGACAGGAGCATTATTCATGGTAATTGGGAAAAGAGAGGTAACAGGAGTCCAAGGGTGAAAGACAAAATTCCAAGGAAATTCTGAAGGGGATGAATAAATCCATACAAACCTAGAGCCAGCTCAGCAGAAAGCAAAGCACATGATCCTGAGCGGCAAGAACAGATAAGGCTAGAGAAATGATGTCGATATTCAATGTGAATATTTACAAATATTGATTGCATCATTTGCCTGAGAAAAAAAAATTTGAGGATGTTTAGAAACGTGAGCTAGTAACACTGTGGTTTCATCAGCCTGGGGAGATATGCTTCCATGTGATTCATGTCTCCCTGATCACAGCACTGCTATACACAGACGTTTTTGTATGAGCATGTAAACTTCTGAAGCATTAAAACGGTTGCTTGGAAGATAAACATTTGTGATCTCAGAAAAGAGAGCTTGAGAAGTGATGGAGTTCCTAAGGTAACACAGGACCCGAGGGCTGCTAAGCTTCAGTTTGGCTAGGAAAAGAGGACCATGACGAGAGGAAACATGTTGTGCTACAGAGATGACCAGCAGGATTTTGGGTAAGAATTTGGATCTACAGGAAACATGGAATTGGGGTCACATAATCAAGGAACAGTTGAATTAAAAGCCTGTATGGTGAGAGTATGCCAATGAGGAGCCCTGCCAGAGTGGCAGAAAGAGGCTCCATGAGGTTTCACTGAAGGAGATTCTAATTACTTTAACAGTTGTTTTTAATTCACATTTCTTTGCAAATAGAAATCTTTAGAGTCCAACAGCATTAAATGTACTGATTGAACTTTTCATGTTTCAACTATAGTGAAAGCCGTTGAGCAATGTACATGGGGACACAGCAGTCCAGCACTTATGCAAAAGCTATTAATTTTTAAAACTAGAGTCACTTGGGATAAATGTATTTGGTAATTACTGAAATGACTTAGGAGTATTTTGTATCATGCAAGTTAATAAAACTGGATAAAATATAAAAGTTTTCAATCATTTTAATCAAGCAATTTTTTTTAAAAGTCCTTAATTTTTGACTTTTTTCAATGTCTCAAGCACATTGTCAATATACCTTTTTTTACTCTTGTTTATTATATATTTCTTTTCATCCAAAATTGTCATCCTAAAAATGTATTTACTAGCAAATTTGACGGAGTGATTGACTCCAATTGTAATCTTCCCTGTTAAGAATGAATTGCTATGGGTCATGCTATGGAGAAAGTAGGAATTGATTCTGAGTCAAACACACACACACACACACACACACACACACACACACACGCCCTTCCTCCCACCCCCATACACACAAGCATGAAGCTGGAAAGAAACACAGTTTAATGTAGATGAAAATCAACCACTTTCAGAATTGCAGGTTAGAAACCAATCACTTGAACCCTGCTTTGTGGAAACAAAGGCAAAAGCAGAACCCATGCTGTGTATCCAATTACGACAGCACATGCACCATGACAACCTTCACAGCCATTTCCAGATAAGGCCCCAATATGAGCGGGAGTTGAAATTAGCAAACAACAACACGAAGGTAGTAAAGGAAACAGAGACAAATTGTGTGAGGGAAGGAAAAGAGAAGCCCATCAAGTGGTGAGGCAGGAATCTGACAGAGGGAAGGTGAGGAAGGCAGGTGAGCCTGTCACTGATGCAGTCAGGAAATGGGTTGCCCATCACTTTCACCTCCGTACTGCCTCACAATCAGCCTTAAGGGAACACATAGGCTCTTACTTTTTTTTTTTTTTTAAGACAGTCTCACTCTTTTGCCCAGGCTGGAGTGCATTGGCACCATCTTGGCTCACTGCAATCTCCACCTCCGGGTTCAAGCGATTCTTCTGTCACAGACTCCCAAGTAGCTGGGATGACAGGCACCCACCATGACTGGCTAATTTTCATATTTTTAGTGCAGACAGGGTTTCGCCATGTTGGCCAGGCTAGTCTCATATTCCTGACCTCAGGTAATCCACCTGCCTTGGCTTCCCAAAGTGCTAGGATTATAGGCGTGAGCCATTGCTCCCAGCTGGCTCGTTAAGGAGACATACTTGTCCACTTTGTGGATGTCTATCCACTCAGCTTGCCAAACTTTGGAAGGGTAGCAGAATATGCCACTTAAAATGCGCTACCTTGGCATTATTTCGAGCTGAAGGCAACTGCGAAGCAGATATAAGACAAACTCTCTGCCCTCCCCTATCTGCCTAAAAGCAGGACGTGATTGGAAAAGCTGCCATCCTTCCTGTCCCTATCAGGAAAGACAGAAATTAATCACGAGAGACAACTCTAGATGCTTATCATCCCGGAGAGGGCACTAGAGAAATCAACATAAACCTTATTAACTAGCACTAACCTGCCATTAGGTTCCCCATATATCTTCCTTTCCATGTTCTGCTGCCCCTGGAAACTCCGTCCTTTTTCGTTGTCCTGTCACTTCTCTAACAATATACTGTTGCTGCTGAGATGCTATGTAAGCCCAAGTTCTAAACACCCCTTTGAATTCCTCATCCCTGAGTGCTCCCATGTGTATGCATGGTACACATGTTCATACACTTCCGTTTCTTTAACTCTTGTCTCTTTAATCAGACTTATTTAGAGGGCTCAGCCCATGAACCTACGATGTGTAGAGGAAAAACATATTTTTCGTTCCCTGCATTCATTGTAAACATAAAACACAAAGGTTAATCATTTCATGTTGCACACAAAAAACACAACTCAGATAAAGGAAGAGGAAACATTAGTGACTCATGTGGGAAAACAAAGCCACTCTGTGCTCTCTAGTTTGTACTAGCTGGAAGACTAGGTGATTAGCGTATTTAGAACATGGGAAAATACTTTATGGCCAGGTTGGGCAACAGGTTATTAATGATGCACAAACTTTAAATACAATAAAGGGAATATTTGATATAATAAGTTGTATTAAATTAATAATTACAGTTCTTAGAAACACTAAAGAAAAGAAAAAGATAAGCCACAGACTTGGGGAGATACTGGAAATTACATAACTCACACAAGATGAGTATCATTACCTTTTGGAATATTAATAATAATAACCTATTAAAATGAGCAAAGACACAAGTAGACATTTCACAGAAGAGCAAATAGAAGTGGCTCAAATTATATCAAATACATATGTAGTTAATAATTGTTACCGGAAGGCAGGCCTTGAGTGTGAGTTGTCTAGGTCCTTGGCATTTTGAACAAATAACCAGAAAAAACACACAAATGCAGTAACAAAAGAACAAAACACAGAAATGAAGCAGTGAAAGCAAGGATTTATTAAACTAAGAAAGCACTCCACAGTGTGGGAGTGGGCCCCGGCAAGCAGCTCAAGGGTCCAGTTACAAGGTTTTCTGGACTTTAAGTACTCCATTTGAGGTTCCTATGGGTTACTCCTTATCTGGATGAAGGATTTGGTTCATGGCTAATTCAGGGCTGAGGTGAACTGGCCCGGCACCCTCTGTAGATGAAGGGATGGTCCCTGCTTGGCCTGTAGCCCATCCAGGGCACTTTCACTTTCCATCTGAGGCCTGGTAGAAGAGAGAGGTTTAGGGAGAGTAGCCTTTGATCCTTTTTACACAGCATGGAGAGATGAGGCTACTTTTCGTGTAGCTTTAGGACATTTGTGTTAATCGACCTTAGGGTCCCTGCCCCCATACCCAAGTGTTTTCCTTTTGATCCAGCATTGGGAAGTCAGCAAAAATTGGACTTAGACTTCCTGCTTCCCCAAGACCTTGGTGTTTTTGCTTGACTCAGCAGGAAGTTTCCTGCCTCCTGACCCTATTCTCCTGCCTCATAATTACAAAAATGTAAATTAACATCAAAATGAGATGCCATTGCATATCCACCTAATTGATGAAAAGATAAATCAGATTAAGCCAATTGTACATCAAAATGTGGGGCAACAGCAACTCACCCATCTGATTAAAGCATAAATCACAACAACCCTGGAAAAAAAAAATCGGCATTATCTATTAAAATTAAAATGTGCAATTTTTTTGGCCTACGCATTTTACTCTTAGATGTTAGCTTAAAGAAACTTTTGCATATGTAACATTAAGTGGCAAATTATAGGACTGTTCATGTTATAGAACCAAACTATGATCCACTTGTCCAGCACAGTAAAACCAGATATCCACATCAAGGTTTTGTAGCAGGAGAAAGGAAAGCGTTTATTTGCAAGGCACCAAACAAAGTGACCCAGACAACTATGCTTAAACCCTGACCTCCTCAATCACTTTCAAGTAAGAGTTTTTAAAGACAGGAGTAAATATCAGGAAAGCAGAAGTTACAGGCAAAATCATAAATCATAAATCATACATGGAGGTTACACAGTGGTTTTGGCCTAAAAGGGCAGGATATCTTGAAGCAGGAGTCATAGGGAGGTTCAAAGTTCTTCTGCTTTGCAACTGGTTAAGGAAGACAAGCTCTTTTTAAAAATTTTGGGTCAGAAGGAAAGACTGTTAGCCCTGGTTCCTACATGTGACTCCCTCCAGGCACCTCAGGAGGAAATTTAGAACAAGGAATGGTGGTCAGAGTTCAGTCTTCATTTCCCACTATCTAAAGTCTACTGCCACGGAGTCTGTTCAGCGGGGGTTGGGGTTTCAGATAAACAAGTCAGGAACACTTGTTAAGATATTACATTTAGTTTCTATAGAGAACCAAACATCTCCTGTGCCTTCCTTGGCTATTGGCTATTGTTTTAAACTACTGTTACCTTCTTGCTTATTAAGTTGCTTATTTACATTTCAGGGCTAGCTAGATGCCTGGAATTTCCCTTGAAGAAACTTAGATTTTCATTTATTTTCATTTTGGGGGATTCAAGGGGCCTCTAAAAGGGGGTCCCTCCTCCGTCTCACTCATAGAACCATTTTAAAAAGACGAAACTAGCTGAATATTTAATAGGATTAAAATGTACACATATATTTTGATGCATTTATATTATGGAATACTACGTATTCTCACAAATGACTGAACTACAACTACATGCAACAACATGGACACATTTCAAAAACTTTACAATAAGAGAAAGTAGCAAGTGAAAGAAGAAATTTAGAATACAAATATCATTAAAAATAAGAAAATCTAAATGATATATTGTATAGACATATATTTTGGAAACAGAGCTATTTTTATAAAAAGACTGTCATTACACAAAATTTAGAAAGTTGATTAATCCTGCAGGAGCAGAAGAAGCTATGATGGTGGGGTACAACAGAGAATCCAAGATACTGATATTGTACTGTTTCTTAATCTAGGTAGTAGGATACTGATGCTAATCTTGTTACTGAAACACCAGGGATTTGGTCTAGGTTCTACTGCTTGCTGCACAGAAAGCCAATCACTAAGACAACAAGTATTGCCAAGGAAGAAGGCTTTCATCAAGCGCTGCAGCCAAAGAGATTTAAACTCACTCTCAAGTCTATATCCCTGACTATCTGAATAAGGTGTTTATATAGCAGGGACAAAATGTAACAATGTGTGAAAAATCAGAAACTAGGGAGGGACAGGGAAGCAATCATGATTAATGAGAAGTTTGAAGTCCCATTGTCAGGATGTGGTAATCTGGTGAGTTTCACTTTTTCGATAACTTTTTTTTAAGAAGCCTGAAAGTACTTTTCTAAGGAAGGAACTTAGATAAAACAAATATAAGTTTTAAGTTTTAAGACCAGAAAGGTCAATTTCTGTTTATCTAAAAGAACTGTTTATGAGACTATTGGGTTAGTTTCAGTTCCCCCTTTATGTTTATAAATTCCTCAATCATGAAAGGTTGTCAGTCTTCCTGGCTGCTTCATGATGAGGAGGAATGTCATAGGCAGCTCCATGGTATGGGTAACCATGTCGCTACCTAGGAATCAAAGGTTAATCTTATAGAGAGTTTTCTTCTGACATACAGTATTTCTTTCTCCAGTCCTCCACTTCCAAAAACAAATCAGAACAGGGCCAATCTACATGCAAAATATGCTTCAATCCCATATACTTGGCCTGATCACCCACAGGAAGTGCAGCAAGAATCATTGTCCACATAGGTTCTCCTAAATTGGTTTTACTGGAACCTCTCATGTGGCCTTTTCAGTCATAACCCTGAGAAAATAAACAGTCCCTTCAATTGTGTCCCATTGCAAAAGAAAACATGGTTATTAAATGTGTGCTAACAAACATATTGCCATTAATTATGAATATTCACAAAGAGTTCACAAATTCTGGAGAAATTAGGCAGATCCTAATTAGGCAGACTCAAATTTTGTTTACAAAACTATACTCAATATATGTAAAGTGTATTTCAAGACTATAAGCAGCTCAAAAGTAAAACGACTCTCCAGACTCTGAAAAGCAAAATAAAAATAATCCACAATATTTCAAACAAAAAAGCCATAAAAAATCATTTCTGTCCTTCTTTAGTTCAGTCCATGCATATCAACACCTTCTCTGCTTCATATTGGGTTAGCAATCTCTCTGAACACAGTGGTCTTTCAGTTAGTGCCCTGCAAGTTTTCTCTTCAACCAATGGTACAATCTCATCAGAAACCTGCATTCAACAGTCCTTTTCATGAATTCCTCCAAAGAAGCAAACTCTGGACTGTAGCTGATTATAAGTCACTTTTTCTGAGAAAGATCAAAGCAGAACATCAATTGTGGAAGACAAAAGTCTTAACACAGCCATAGTTAAAGACACAGTTGAAAGGAAATTTGGTTATTTATGTGGCAAACAATTTAACATAATAATTACAACATATATTAGGAATTTCAGGAATGTCATACTATCCCGGAACACATATGAACAACACATCTATATAAATACAACCCAAAGGAAGCTAAACACCACCTCAGATTTGACAATATTTCCTGCATAATAATAACATAACAAATAAACCTAATAAACCTAATATGTCTCTCTTGGACTTCAGGGAACCTAATAACTAAAAATGATAGTTTAAGATCAAACAGACTGAATTTAGAACTTAGAATTTTGTTATTGGAAAGTCTGTCAAGAATCAACGTTTTAAGACACTTGATATTATAAAATAGGATCACTGCTCACCGTAAGATAGTCATTCATTTAGCCATAATGACAAAATAAAAGCACTTTCCTTTTGATAAAGAGGAGATTCAGTTTCCCAACAATAAGACCTAATACAGACAGCATGAAGCCAACTATATCTGTCACTTCTTCCTCTGTCTTCTCCCTGCAGTTTGCTCATAAGGTATCCAAAATATTTTCTCTGTCAATATTACACAAACTTTTTGTTGAAAAGAGAAAACAAAGCTTACTTTTACATGGCATATTATTAATGTGAAAGCTAATTTTAATAAAATCTTGTAAACAAACCTACTTAATTTTTATCAGTTTGACCATAAGATTTCCACAAACATTTTATAACCTTTTCCAGTTTTCTGTTAAACAGCAGATCAGTGCTCCAAGGAAATTCTGTTCTTCCAACACATGGACCCAGATGCGGCCCTTGCATCAGAGTGCCTGTGATATTATTGTTTAATTTATAGAAAAACTCTGAACTAATCTTATCCTGCAAAATCGGCCCTTATAATTGCAAGCACCCACCTCTTCCACAATAGTCCCTGGCCTTAGAGGGACTGCACAGTTTTAACCTGGCCCTGTTCTTACAAAAGCAGTTCATTTTGATTGTCATCTTCTCCTGAGTCTGTTGATGATGCTTCAACTGGTGTCAATGCTCACAATGTAGCAGGGGTTGGTGCCTTTTTTAGCCCAAGAGTCAAAGCCCTGTCATTTAATGGCACAAACCTTAGCTAATAGGATATTTATACTACAGAAAGTCCTATCATTTTCTCTAACATGTTACAAATTAAAACAGTGTGATTTGTTGTTTAGGAATTACTGCCTGTAGTACTTTGAACCACTGCATTAAAGTAGTTAAGTATTCTTTGCATGTATCTAATTGCTAGCATTCTAGTGACAGAATCATGACCGAAAGCATCAAAAGTGTGTAAGTCTATTTCAAACTTATCAGAGTAAGACAACTAACTTTTTTCTTCATCATTAAAACATGATAAATGCAAATATCAGTTTTGGAAATTCAATGAGAAATAATTTTCCTCTCACTTAAATATATGACAAAATAAGAACAAAGTAAGAATAAGCATATGATAATTTCCTTTCAGCTATTTTTAAAAAGCATTGTCGCATATTTTCAAAATTGCTTTCTAGATACAGTGCTGACAACTGATTGCGTTACCGGTGGAGGGTGTACAGATTCTTGGTGTTTTGAACAAAGAATTGGACAAAAAGCACAAACAAAGCAAAGAAATAATGAAGCAGCAAAAGCAGAGACTTACTGAAAATGAAAGGACACTGTGTGGGGGAAGCAGGCCTGAGCAAGTGGCTCAGAGACTGTTACAAAATTTTCTAGGATTTAAATATCCTCTAGATATTTCCCATGGGTCACTTGGTGTATGCCCTACGTACATGAAGAGGCTGAAGTAAAGTTACGAAGTCATTACTTGCTGTACATCCTGTGCAAAAGAAGAGGATGTTTCCTGTTGCAGCTTAAGTAGAGTTATAAAATTATTCACTTGGTCATAGAAAGCTGGAGCTTTTCCCTTACAAAAACAAGCAATGGAAAAAGGATTCCCTGTTTAATAAATGGTGTTGGGAAAAATGGCTAACCATATGAGAAAGCTGAAACTGGACCCCTTCCTTATACCTTATACAAAAATTAATTCTAGATGGATTAAAGATTTAAACATGAGGCCTAATACCATAAAAACCCTAGAAGAAAACCTAGGCAATAGCATTCAGGTCATAGGCATGGGCAAGGACTTCATGACTAAAACACCAAAAGCAATGGTAACAAAATCCAAAATAGACAAATGGGATCTAATTAAACTTAAGAGCTTGTGCACCGCAAAAGAAACTATCAATAGAATGAACTGGCAACCAACAGAATTGGAAAAAATTTTTGCAAACTACCCGTCTGACAAAGGCTAATATCCAGAATCTATGGAGAACATAAACAAATTTACAAGAAAAAAAACTAACAACCCCATCAAAAACTGGGCAAAGAATACGAACAGACACTTTTCAAAAAAGACATTTATGCAGCCAACAAACATATGAAAAAAGCTCCTCATCACTGATCATTAGAGAAATGCAAATCAAAACCATCTCACACCAGTTAGAATGGCGATCATTAAAAAATCAGGAGACAACAGATGCTGGAGAGGATGTGGAGAACTAGGAACGCTTTTACAAAGTTGATGGGAGTGTAGATTAATTCAACCTTTGTGGAAGACAGTGTGGTGATTCCTCAAGTATCTACAAATAGAAATACCATTTAACCCAGCAATCCTATTACTGGGTATGTAACCAAAGGATTATAAATCATTCTACTATAAAGACACACACACATTTATATTTATTGTGGCACTGTTCACAATAGTAAAGACTTGGAACCAACCCAAATGCCCATCAATGATAGGCTGAATAAAGAAAATGGGGCGTATATACATCATAGAATACTGTGCAGCCATTAAAAAGGATGAGTTCATGTCCTTTGCAGGGACATGGATAAAACTGGAAACCATCATTCTTAGCAAACTGACACAAGAACAGAAAACCAAACACCGCATGTTCTCACTCATAAGTGGATTGTTGAATCATGAGAACACATGGACACAGGGAGGGGAACATCACGCACTGGGGCCCGGGGTATGGGAGGCTAGGGGAGGAATAGCAGGGGGTGGGGGGATTGGGAAGGGATAGCATTAGGAGAAATACCTAATGTGGATGATGGGGCAATGGATAGAGCAAACAATCACCATGGCACGTGTATACCTATGTAAAAAACCTGCACGATCTGCACATGTACCCCAGAACTTAAAGTATAATAAATAATAAAGAAAAAAAAGAAGAAAGCTGGGGTTTTTCTATTTGATTTAGTTCTCGGAAGCCCTTAGGTTCCCTGGCCCCAGACTCTATTCTCCTACCTCAATTAAATAACTCTCATTACCAAAATCTTCAAATCCGTGCAACAGCTGCAAATATTTTGTTTTCAAGTGCACATATGAAGCCCCATCAGTGCTAAATGGCTTAAGATTAAAAAAATCATTAGAAAGTCTCACCTTTTTTTATTACTACTTAATCCAAGTGAATGTCATTTTAAATTAGTTTGAAAGAAATTCTAATTAATAAAAATTCCTTAAGAACAAGTCCAACCTTTCCTGAACATTAAAACTGTACCCATATCACAATTGTTTTTGTCAAAGGAAAAGCTCTGAAACCACTCCAAATTACTGATTCACTTGAGTCACCCTGGACACAAACCCCACTGAAACATTTTCACTCTCATCTACCTCTCCAAACAACATAATATATAATCTACTATTTCTGTTCAGAATTTATAAAAATAGGTCTTTTATTTATTTAGCTGTCTAGATCATCAGAGGTAAGCAAAACCAACCAAATTTCAAGTGGCTGATGTGCTCCATCAATTCCTGCAGGCCTGACAAAGGAGGCCTAGGAATTCGAGATAAATAGAACAGATGATAACTTTTTAGAAATGCATAGGAAACAAAATAACTATTTACAGAACCAAATAAAAGTCTTCCACTGGAAAGTAAAAAATGTTTATAATTTTATGTATGGTTTTATATATATGCGTACACAAGTAAAACCCAGAGGAAAGCAAACAGTAAACAAATGAAAATTAGAAGCAAAACAAATAAACAGGAAACCAGCCCAATCATTCTTAGTTTACCTTGGAGGCTAAAGTGTTACCTAGAACCTAAAGACCCCATATAATGAATATTTTATTCCTAATACACAATTCAATATTCTGTAATCCATCAATATCACCATACATGCTGTGGAATCAAGACATTCACTTGAAGCACATGACCAGTAAGGACTCTGGTGTCGGCACCATCCACGCAAAATAGCAAACATAGCATGAAGCAATGCAAGCATGTACACTAAATCCAGCTTCATACTTAACTATATTAAAAAAGAATTGCCACCAGCCTGGTCAACTTGGCGAAATCCCTTCTCTACTAAAAACTATAAAAATTAGGCGGGCATGGTGGCATGAGCCTGTAATCCCAGCTACTCAGGAGGCTGAGACAAGAGAATCGCTTCAACCTGGGAGGCGGAGGTTGCAGTGAGCCAAGGTCACGACACTGCACTCCAGCCTGGGTGACAGAGCAAGACCTCGTCTCCATAAATAAATAAATAAATAAACAAACAACAAAAATTGCCAAGCTGCCAATGCGTTTCTTTACAATATTTCTTATTTTACTTCAATCAAGACTAAGAGCTTTTACTCTGACAATGTTAATTTGCCAAATTTATCCAATTCTCTGTCAGGTTTTAATGAATATTTTATTATCTAAACTTTTTCAACTTTTCATTCGCTCTGTATGTGCAAAGAAACAGGAAAAACTACATATGACTCACACAGACCATCTGTGATATGACTGGGCTTTCCGTTCCGACCCAGATATTCTTCTCCTCCTCCTCATCATCATCCTTTCTCCTTCCTTCTTTCTTCTTCCCAGTTATTTTACTTCAGGGCAGAAAATGTGCCATACAGGATCCTTCCTCAAAATCACGAGCTTTTCTTTATAACCTTTCTTACCAAAAACAAATGATCACATATATAAGTTTTTCCATATCTTTCTCCCCTACTTACTGATTCTTTACTACATTGTTTTATAAATAACCTTTTCACATCTGTAATTTAAACTAACTTTCAAATAACTTCTGAATTAGACAAAATTATTCTTTTTCTCACTAACAACACAAACTTTTTGGCACATTTGTATACAGAATTATGTGTTGACTGGAATTCTTATCCTTAGTAACTTCAGACTTTAGTAAAACCCTAAAAAGCAGGAAATCCTAAATTATCAGACAAAAGCAGTTTATAGATAAGAACAATCCCACAATTTTTAGAAACATTTCCCCATATCATAACCTTTTCTTATTTGGAAATGACCCAGATCTTTAATGAACAAAAAAAAATATTAATATTTTAAGTTACACAAAAAGTTGACCTAAAACATTTATCTCATTTACACGTACTCAATTCTTTCATTTTTTAGCAATTTAACTCAACTACTTTTAAAAACTGAGATACTAGACATCATAATTTAAAGCTACTTATATCCTTGTTAATCGCTTTTAAAACAGCCATTTTTTAGTAGCCACCAAACATCAGATGCTCACCTAAAAAAGAGCTTCAAAATTAAACACATAGGTACTTGTGCCGATAACTCAGAAGATTCAGCTAAAAACATTAAATTAGTCTCATTATTCAAAGAAGGCACACAAGACAAGATCATCTTGTTTTGGTTGGGTTAATAGCTTTATAACCTTCTATGCCAAACACTGACATCTCAAAATATCTATCAAAGACACATATAAAATCTAGACAAAAATGTATGCCGACAATTCTGCAGACATTTTATTTTTATTTTACTAGTAATTTTAAAGCCAGCTTCTTCAGTGAAGATTTACTTAGTCAGGTGAAATTAAAAATTGCTTGGATATATTTACTTAATCTATGAGTACTCTTTTCTTTATAAAGCAATTTGGTAGACATAATATGTAACTTAATAAATGTATATACAAATAAACACATTTATACATACACACACAGATTCACTAACTTTTACCCTAGAAATCTAGCCATGAATTTTGGCAATACAAACTCATTGGTTTTACATGGTTACACATTGTGTGTTACAATAGAAAATTACGTGGCATATATTTATCATATTTTGAATTTCTTTGCTAGAGAAATTAATTTTCCCCTGTATTTACCAGCAATTGAATTTATTATTCTATAAATTAGCTGTTCATAAATTTCACTCAATTTTCACTATGGTGCTCAATATTTCTTACTGGTTTATTAAAAATGTTCATCCTTGAAAAAGCTAGTAATTTTTATCTCACGGTATTCAAGTTTTATAGTTTTTCATTTAGTCTTGACTTCACTTATGTTCTATTTGTAATACACAGACTTTTAAATCATTATGTATTTAATTTCATTGATCCTTTCTTTTCATTTTCCCTTAGATATCATATAGAAAAAATATCCCTTCCTCAAATGTCCTTTTTTGTATTTTATGGTTTAATTTTTACATGTAAATCTGTATTCCAGTTGGAAATTACTTTGGTGACATGAGGTAAGACTATTAACTATATGTTTCTAAATATTTAACCAATTATATATTAACAATATTTTATGAATAATTTATTTCTTCAGTTAACAGATGCAACAGTTTTATCAGGTACTAATAATAGAAAAATATGCAAACTTAATTTTAATCAAATTCATTCTTTTATGTGGCTGAAAATCAAACGGTGCAGAAAATTATATCAGTATAGAGCAGTTCTTTACCTCCTCATGCCCTACCTGCTTCTCACAACTTGCAGCCATGACATCTTAGAGATGCAATATTGATCACATAAAGGAAATGGAAAACCTGAAGAACAAATAAACTAGTTCACCAGGGAGATGGTAAAGTTTTGTGGCCACATGATAGTGAATCTTGTGTCTGAAAACAAAATTCTATTTTTCTAGTAAAAATTGAACAGACAATTCAGTCTTCAGTAAAAATACAGAGCACATTATTTCTTCTGTAATGTAGAAGTCTTGTCACTAATAGAGTATCCTACATTCTAAGATAGCTTTACCAAAATAGGAAATATCATTTCCTCTCAGGGTAGGGCTGTTCATAGTCATATGCCAAATACATCTTCTGCTCACATTCTAATCCAGTCCATCCACTCCACTCCACTTTATTATTCATACTCGATACCATTCTCACATTATATTGATTGATATATAAGAAAGGCCTGTGTTTGGAAAATTTGGATGTGAAGTAGAAGAGAAAGAGAGAGGCTGTGGAGGCAGATTTTTATTTCCCCAACAATAAAGTGCTCTTGTAGAAAACATAAAAAGCTGAGAGCATGAAGTTTAAAATAATTCCACATTCTATTGCTTTTGAAAGCAGAGCTATCTTTAGCTACCAAGGGGACCAAGGAAACATAGTGTGTCAAAACACTATGGAGACAAAGAAATAAGGAAGAAAATATCAGAATGTGAAAGAAGTTCCCTCTGCTGCTAAGAAGTTCTTTTAACATGGCAGGAAAGGGGACCTTCTGGAATAGTAGCCTGCTTCTTAGAACATTATAAATACTCTACTTTTACAAAAGCTTGATTTAGTAGATTCAAAACGTGGAAATCTACCCATTCTGCTTCCATTTCAGAAATGAAACAGAGGAAGCAATAGAAATGGTCCAGGGATCTATACAAGTGCCAAATATTTTCTTTTTCCAGTTTATGAAGGGACTTAAAATTTTTTGAATATATATCAAATAATAAATACCCAGAGTTTCCCACAGTTATAAATATATATTTGGATTAGTTCTATTACTAAATGATAAGTACTACATTTTCTCTGGGTGGAAAAATGATGTACCCATTCAAAAAAATATCTGCACAATTCATAAAATATTTTAATATGTGAAACATAAAAATTCAAAACTGAAAAATGAAAGTGTTCTTAACTGGTTGTCTGGTGTGACACCAGGAGAATGAAGGGGACTTGCAAATTACAGAGAACTCAGGATCATTTATAATTAGACACATATCTTTTTTTACATTGTGCATCTTGCTAGGATAGATGTTGTGATTTAAGGGACCCATATAAATTATAAAAGTTTTTAATGTTTGCAATAATTTTAGAATGAATTGAGTTATTGAACCATTTCTTTTACTGTCATATTTATTTGCTTGTTTCAGGTTAAGGCTTATTAGAAAAAAGGAGGAAAGGAAGGGACGGAGGGAGAGAGGGAAAGAAAAATGAACAAGAGAACAAAGGAAGAGAGAATATATTAAGGAGGTCAAGAAGTATAGGAAACATGATTCTAAGAACTGAAACCTTGGCTAGTAAGATTAAGACCCCTGAGGACACGGCATAGCGGGCCAAGGGCCCTTCTCGGCCTCCACTACCTGAGGATGTTGCATCCTGTGACCATCTGGATTTGATACAAGGTCTCAAAAAGAGCTTGGCACTGGCTGACCGGTTCCGTCCTCTTGCAGGGAAAACAGCATGAGAGTAAGACACTTTCCATAGACTTTATGGCTTTCATTTTCTTGAAAATATCTCTGCATACTTCATAGAGTTTGTTTGGCTGCAGTTGGAATTAGCTCATTAGGGATGAGTAAAGGTAGAAGTGGTATCATCAGAAAGGAAAATAGTAAGTACTCATATTTGTTTCAGACAATGATAACATTTTGAAGCGGAAAGGGGCAGACCATCACACAATTAAGAAAAAGCTTCAGGAATATATAAAGATCAGTTTGTTTTTCCTGGCTGCAGATCTTTGAAACAGCCCCTGATAAGCCTGGGAAGTGCCTTTCTTTGGTGTAATAAGTGTCTGATTTAATGTCTTCAGAAACACCTCCATCTTTCACTGTCGAGTCAAGTGAAGATTAAGAGAAGTGTCAAGTGAAGATTAAGACGCTGCAAACAGGGCCGGGCGCGGTGGCTCACGCCTGTAATCCCAGCACTTTGGGAGGCCGAGGCGGGTGGATCACGAGGTCAAGAGGTCGAGACCATCCTGGCCAACATGGTGAAACCCGTCTCTACTAAAAATACAAAAATTAGCCGGGAGTTTGGCACGTGCCTGTAGTCCCAGCTACTTGGGAGGCTGAGGCGGAAGAATCGCTTGAACCTGAGAGGCAGAGGTTGCAGTGAGTGGACACTGTGCCACTGTGCTCCAGCCTGGCGACAGAGCAAGACTCCGTCTCAAAAAAAAAAAAGACACTGCAAACACATTGCACTGTGTATTAACAATAATGGTTAATGAGTACGGCTCAGCATAACTTACAATTTTAAGTTTGATAAAATGGTTTCAGTTAATAAAGAATTTCTTCAAAGCCTATATCTCAAAGCAGAAAACACAGTCCCCAAAAATGTATTGAAAATGTTGAAAAATGATAATTGTCGATACAGTTTTCCATGGCTATATAACGGTGCTAGTATTTTTAAGATTATTATTGTTTCATTGGACCTCCAAAGGGATTTTCATTGTTTTTATGCAACCCTAGTTTTATCATGAATCTTATTATTTTTAATGTGTGATTTTTGTAGAAAATTTTGGCATTTTTTAGGAATGTAATAAGGCTTTAAAGTAGAAACTTCCACATCTTTATTTGACAAGGGAAGAAGGCTGACTCTCAGTACTGTGAATAAGAAAGAGAAAGTTCTGAATACTAAAACAAAAACGGAGACTGATTTTCCCAAGGGAGTAAATTAGTTACCAAACTGTATCCAAAAAACTCGACCATACCTACTCCTTTTTATTTTAGCTACTGCTAGTGATTGATGGTAGGAATAAGACGGGTGTCACCAGGGATGGGAAGCCACTCCAGTTCATATCAGAACTTTTAAAGGAATTCTAAAAGAGGACCTTCAACAGGAAAAAAAAATCTTGAAGTTTTGACATTTATTTTCCTGGTTTGTAATACAGCATTTTTATTTCTAATCTGGCAAGGAGAGAGCTCTGTCAAGTACTGTTTTTAGCCCCAAAGTTTCTTAAAACTGGTAAGTTGGAGTTTAAAAAATTTTTATCTTCAACATATGAGATTGAAATTTGTTTAGTAGAGACTGATTAAAAATAAAAAGTATTATTACTCAGAAAAGAAAAGTGTAGTTGATCATCTGTATGCTTGCATGTAGACAAGCAGTGTTTGTGGAGTGAGGAGGCATATGTGTGGGGATAGGCATATAAACTGTCGATTATAATGACCAAAAGATATTAATCAATAGAAAGTATTTAAATTGTTCTCAAACTTTACACCATAGTAACTAAATTCTCCCAGAAGATGATTTTTTTCTGTACATACAGCATACTTTTAACTTTCTCATGCTTAACATGTATTTTCTGTTATAATTTATTGTAGCCTGGTCATCCATAATACATATATTACTCTATGCTCCTTATTATTTGGCAATCAGGCAAGTCAGCATATAACAAAATTAGTGTTGGCACAAAGCTTTGAGTGGAAACTTATTATGTCAACTGTCAACTGAAGATTCTATATCCTATTTAAAACAGATGAAGGCAAAATAAAGACATTTTCAGATGAACAAGCTAGGAAAAATTTTAACAGCAGACATGAGTTGGAAAAAATGTTAAAGGAAGTTCGTTACACTGAAGAGAATGATGCTAAATGGATATTTTAATTAAAAAAAAGAATAGAGTGCTGAACATGGAAATATATCAGAAAATGCATTTTTACATATTTCCAAAGATTTCTTTAAAGGATAAATGATTGAAGCAGAAATTAGTCATTGTAATGTGGTTTTAATAAAATACGTTGAAGTAAAGTAGATAAAATAATAGCAAGAATGAAGAGAGATAAAAATACACTTTTTAAGCCTCTTACATGTGAAGTGACATAGCATGACTTAACAGTTACTGTGATAAGTTACAGATTTATATTAAAAACCTAGAACAACCAGTAATAAACCAGAAATATCTACTGAGTAATTTAAAGTGGAGATCAAACGCAATACTGAAAGTACTTATTTCATCAAAAAGGGAACGGAAAGAAAAAAGGTATAAATGATACAAATAGAAAATAGAAAACAAATTACAAATGGGAAACTTAAGTATAAATCACTATATGTAAACAATCTAAAAACTACAATTAGAGAGATAGAGATTATCATATGCAACTTTAAAGAATTAAGACCAAAATATATCTTGTCTGAGGAAATGCTATTTCAACATAATGACAGATAGCTTAACTGAAAGCATACAAAGGACATACCATGAAAGCACTAACCATAGAGAGCTCAAGCTACTACATTAACATCCACAAAAGCAAACTTCAAAACAAGATACAGAGAAAATAGAGGGATATTTTATAACGATGAAAGGAAGAGTTAATTAAGAAAACATAATTATCATATACATGTGATATCTATTAACAGAAACTTGAAAAAAGCAAAACCTCACAAAGCTGAAAGAAGAAATAGATATTTCTACAATATTAGTTGAAGATTTAAAAATTTCTTTGAGTAATTGATGAAATAAGTAGACAGAAAATAAGAAAGAACACAGAAAACTAGAACAACAATTGCAAACCCAAAAATGTTCAGCACAATCAAAATTGGAAATGAGGTCTCAGTCTGTAGAGTAAGCCAAGAAAAGTAAATAAAAGTTATAGAACTAGGAAGGGAGTAAAACTCTTTACATTTTCAAATGCCATGATTCTTTACGTAGAAAATTCTCAGAAATGTGTAGAATACTAAAAATGTTAAGAAAATCCAGTATTGTCACAGAAAGAATGGTTAATATACAAATTAATTATATTTTGTATATAGCATTAAAAACTTAAAAATGAAATTTTAAATATCCATTAAGTTAGCATCAAAACAAGTTTTTTTTTTAAAAAAATAAATAAACAAGATAGGCAAGAGCCATATCCTAAAACTACAAAACATTAATTAAAGAAAAGTGAAAACAAGCGCCTTAAACTTCATATGGAACCAAAAGAGAGCCCGCATAGCCAAGTCAATTCTAAGCAAAAAGAACAAAGTGGGAGGCATCACACTACTGGACTTCAAACTATACTACAAAGCTACAGTAATCAAAACAGCATGGTACTGGTGCCAAAACAGAGATATAGACCAATGGAACAGAACAGAGGCCTCCGAGGCAACACAACACATCTACAACCATCTGATCTTTGACAAACCTGACAAAAACAAGCAATGGGGAAAGGAGTCCCTGTTTAATAAATGGTGTTGGGAAAAATGGCTAGCCATGTGCAGAAAGCAGAAACTGGACCCCTTCCTGACACCTTACACTAAAATTAACTCCAGATGGATTAAAAACTTAAACATAAGACCTAACACCGTAAAAACCCTAGAAGAAAACCCTAAGCAAAATCATTCAGGACATAGGCGTAGGCAAGGACTTCATGACCAAAACACCAAA